>JAUZNK010031856.1:0-18672 GCA_035046665.1 Euphysa ruthae
ATATATGATTGTTGCCATAGCACAAATGGGAGCTTTATATTTAGCCACTGCCCAATTCGTTGATAGATAAAGATCTTTCAGATCTTCTCCTGAGTTAAAAAGTTCATAATCGAAAATCAATAATCAAATACAATCAACCAGTTAGAGAACAAGGGTTACATATCAGCATAAATCAATCAATTTCTTGTGCTATGTGTCCAAACTATAATTAATAAACTGAGGTGTTTCATCACAACTAAAGATCCGGCTTTTGTCGATATCATTATTTCATACCCCATTATCAGTCTGCTCAGCATTTTTCAGTTGTTCCTTTGCATGTTCATCTGATGTGAAACAAATTGAAGCAGATCTTTTCAAGTTTCTGTGTAGCTTTATAATAGGTTATTAACTTGGATTTAGGAGGTTATTTTTTGACCTTGCAATAATATAAAATCAAGGAATGACAGAAGCTTCTCAAAAGATTTGGCAACAACAAACTATGCAAATGCAAGTGTTCACTGTGGTTTAAACAGCCAGTCCACACAGAGGCTGCTTACATTAGAAGGTAGAAATACTCTTTCAAACATAGTTTATTTAACCTATCATAATATTTAGTACTTATAACTCCAAACTCATAAAAATCAATCATGCAGAGGTGTTACAGATTCATTCTCTGATGATTAATGGTTGTAGTTGTCAAGAACTTTATAACTAAATTTTAGATATAAATCTGTTTGATACCAATGATGGGAGGTTGAGATCTTTATCTGCTGGACTCTTAGTGGAAGAAGGCAGTGGTATAAATTGTGATGATGTTGGTAGGAAAAGCTATACATCAAAGTATCAATAAAAGTCTATTCGCAAATTCTATTATATATACATATGAATTGTTCTTCTAAATAAAAAAAAAGTTTTCATTATTGTTATGAGGCTAATTGCCTTATTAGAAATTTAATTTAATTTAAGGCTGAAGCTCGTCTTTAAACAGCTGTCCCCTGTCCCACACATGATATAGGTTGTCTCCGTTGACATCTGCCTTGAGCCAAGTCCCTGATTATCCTTTTGTTATCGCGAATTCATGTTGCAGCACCATGTATCTTTCTGAAACTTTAGATCTACAAGTTCTTTTTTCCATGTTTTCTTTGGGGCATTTCTTATACATTTCCAGTTAGCTGGTACGTCACTTCTCCATATTTTTCTAAAGAACGCAACTTCATTAATTCTGGTAATATACCCTAACCATCTTAGCCTGCCTCTATATCTTCCTCTATTATAATATAAAATCTGGACAAGATTGGCAATCTTCTGATCTTCTGTTATGCCAGTAATCTTTAATAGTTTGTAGTTTGTACCCATCAAAGACAATTGAAAATTTTGCATATGTTGACATCACGTAAGATAGGTACTGTTTTAATAAAAGTTCGATAGTACTTTACATTCCAAAATACACACTACCACAAAGACCCACCATCTAATACATCCATAGACTTCTCCAAAGCTTTGAAATTATCACTAGAATAGAAAAATTACCTACAGAAAATTCATCTTAATCGTGTTTGCGGTTTGTTCCTGTGTTAGTAGCTAACAGTGCTTTTTTTCTTCAACATGGTTACAAGGGTTGACTTTTAAGGACACATCATATAGTTTTATCCTTTAACAGTGATGTTGGAATTGGTGTCAATTCATAGTGGAAGTATTTAACAATATCTACTGATCTTTCTATTAGGACAAAGGCAGATCTTTCAAAGAATTTCAAGTATTACAGATGGTCTATTTAAGGAACATTTCAAATATAAACTTGAAAGCGTTAGAACCTGAATATTTGCCATCTACAGATGATTCTGTATATCTTATGGACACTTATGGATAATAATATATATACCCGACGGATTGGGGATAGGAGTCAAAGAAAGGTCAACTACATCCTGTTATGAAAAAAATAAGTATTTTACTTGTTATTGAAACAAATCAAAATTTTTATAAGTCATCAATTCTATTAAGTCATGACTATTTGGACAATTTTTCTCTCAAGAGTTTAGGGCTTGGTCTTTTTAATACTGAGTACCCGGGTGGAGTGTGTGTTGATGGAGTGTCAAAAATATTTTTGACAAATCTGGGTGGGTGTGATTTTTTTTTTTAATTTATTTTTTAAATTTATATATATATATTTATATAAATATATGTATATATATATATATATATATATATATAAATTCTTCAATTTCTTGGTAAAATCCTTTTCTCCATTGCCATATTAATCTATAAACATAAGACAAATGCGTACAATCTCACAAGAATTAAAACTAATATGGCTTGTATGGGTGCGCAATAGATTTAAACTGATATCATGTTTATCAATACCATACCCCCTGCTGTGGGTGGAGGGTGTATTTTTTTGTTATTCTTTTTTGAAGGTATAATGAAATTTCAAAATTTGGATGGGGGTTTGCATAAATTTACAATGATATTTTATTTTTTTTTATTGTAGTTTTAGTAATTATAATGCAGTAACTTTGCTTTAGATTTTGATGAGTTGTTAATTATTGACAACAGTTGTAGTGTGCACACAAGACATTTACAGTTGCTGATAACTGAAATTTATAAATCAATCCATCATATAAATCTAAAAGTAATTCAAGATATCTTCTCTTTGAAATGTGTACCATATAGCCTTATAAGTACCTTTGTATTAAATCTTCCTCCCATTTTTTCTACGGCTATAGAACAAACCTATCCCAGTTTGAGGGCAGTCTTATTTGGATCACACTTCCAAATTTTACTAAAGTTTCGTATTAGAACTTACATATATATAAAGAATATTTGTTGGTTTGTATTAGTGTTTATAAGTTTTAATATATTGTGTGATTTTTTTGATTTTGTTTTTCATTTCCTTTTATAATTTTTTGTTCTTTTATTATACATCATTTTCTCTAAGAACTTTTTGTCCTTCTAACTAGGAGCCCACATTTTTCTTATAATATTTTACTATTCATGTTTTATCTCGCTATACAATTACAAGTTATTGTATAAAAATTTTTTTTTTGTTTTTTAGAATAATTAAAAGTCATGTTTCAATTTGTTGCATTTTGTTTTCTGATAGTTGTGATTTTTATTGCTCTTTTAAAAATATTCTGGATTCATGCAACATGTGACACTAACAATCGCCTAGACGGGAAGACTGTAATAGTAACAGGAGCAAATTGTGGGATTGGTAAAGAAACGGCTATTGAATTGGCAAAACGTGGGGCTAAAGTAGTGATCGGTTGTCGTAATGTAAAAAAAGGGGAAATTGCTTTAGAAGAAATAAAGAAATCAAGCAATAATGAAAATATATATTTAAAAATCTTAGATTTGGCATCACTACAATCTATTAAGAAATTCACCAAAGAATTTTTGCAAGAGTTTCCTGAACTGCATATCTTGGTCAACAATGCTGGGATCATGGCTTGTCCATTTTGGAAGACTGAGGATGGCTTTGAGATGCAAATCGGTGTGAATCATTTTGGCCATTTCGCTTTAACCAATCTTTTGCTGAAACGAATGTCTGAAACAAAATCTGCTGTCCGTATTGTCAATGTTAGCTCTGCTGCTCATTTTTTTGGCAAAATTAACTTTGATGACATTAATTTTTTTAATAGATTTTATCAAGCTAATTTAGCATATGGGCAGAGTAAACTTGCAAATATCTTGTTCACAGAGGAGTTACAACGGAAATTGAATCATTGTAATATAACAGTATACGCTCTTCACCCTGGTTTTGTTCAGACACAATTATCACGTTATAATACTCTATCAATTTTTATGTATTTTGTTGGAAGTATCTTTAGTAAAACTTCAAAAGAGGGTGCTCAGACCTCTATTTACTGTGCCACTAAGGAAGGATTGGAAGTTTATGCTGGAATGTATTTTGCGGAATGTGGTCTGGGGAGTTATTTAAACTCTGCATGTGGTGACGAGGGACAGGGAAAGAAGTTATGGGAGTTAAGTGAACAGATGACCTGTATTAAATTTCCTTTATAGTGATACTTTTTTTTGTACTCTTTATATTATATACTTTTATTTGTATGTTCGTTTTGAATTCCTTAGATCATTGGTGTTGAGTCAAAAAATGAAAATGTTAAATTTATGAAAAAACTTTTTGTTACTGAATTTGAATATGCCAAAGTTATAGAACCATAAAAAGAAATTTTTGACCCATACTGAAGAAAAACTTTTGAATCAAGGCTCAAAAGACAATATTAATAAAATATTGATCAAGAAATTATGCTTTTGATTTTTCTCAAGACATGTTAATAAATCTTTTTTATTCAATTTTTCAATTTTTCTTCAAAGTTTTTATAGACAAACCATAGAGGAACTTTTAATATCTCATTTTAATTTGGAAATTTTTATTAAAAGTAACTTAAAATCTGATTGAATTATATGTTTTCATATCGACACAAGCCAGATCTTTAGTTGTGATTAATATAAATACTTCATTTGTCGGTTCTTTTTCACTTACTATCATCTTGCCTTCTGAAAAATTCTCGTTCTGCAGGACAACAAACTCTACATTGTCTTTGAATATTAGCTACTTTGGCATGATCTTGTACTGCAATATTACATGAAAAATGTGTACCAGAATGCCTTTCATACTCCTCATTATACAAATTATTTAAGGGAGAGTATAACAGCTTCAGCAACAAGCTTTTTAATCACATTAATACAGAAATCAGTTGTCTTTTCTTGTACGGATGTAAATTTTTCTGGTAGTGTTCTTTCCAAAATATAAAAGGTATGCTTTTACATACAGGTGTTAAGCATTCTGAAAAAAACTATTTTCCACCATTTAATTGTATGACGATTAAAATGTGAATACTTTAGAAGTTGATCATTTGCGTTGACCCCATCCATATACTTATTATACATTAACATCAACTTTGGTTTCTTAATTTAGTCATTCGTAGTGCAATTAATTTTGCCAGTGTCTGTTAATTTCCCATTATAAACAGATGACATGAGAGTTACAGCTTTTCTATCATAAAATTTAACAAGTGTTATTTCCTTGGGGTAAGACATGATTTTCGATTCACTTTTTATTTTTAACTTTGGGTTTGATAGATCTGCAAGCACACCTTTACGGTTTAAATGGTGTGTTCCAACAGCCCCTGTTTTTCTCTTCTGATTGAAGTAGAGATAGGGGGAGCTGTAGTAGTTATCCATAAAGATTATGAAATAATTATTCAAATAGTTTTTGCACATGTGCATCACTAGATCGCGTGTCTTTCCAGTTGGTTTCCAAATAGTCATCGACACCACTGTAGAGTTTGAATTTGAAACAATAATTAATTGAGGAATCAGCAAGCTTAAATGTTTTCATATGATACTTATCAATCTTACTTTAATTATAACACTTAAAATGGATTCTACCTTTGAAATCCTTCGTCTATGGACAATGTTTGTTGTGGTGCCCAAACTTTGTCGATTTGTTTCATAACATACTTGTAAAAAGAACTAAGTTTTTTGCAAGAGTCATAGCTGGTCTTTTCTTTACATACATACTCTTCATTTTTACACAGGTCAAGTAATGAAAAAATGTCTTGAGACATAATTTTCTTTGGAAAGGGTGTAGAAAGCACGTCATTCATGGACCAACACATCATTAATTTTTCCTTCTTTACAATACCAAAATATCATGTCAATGCAATAAAGTGTTTAATCCTGGCAAGATCAATCCCATCTTGGGGCCAAAGTCTGAAGCGTGATCTGGGAGGCAATCTGTTTGAAGTTTTCTCAGCATCGATATAAGATTTAGTATATCTATTTGTCTCAGAAATTATTTCTAAAAGCAGTTTTTCTGGGACAAACAGCAAGAATAAATATAAGTCTTCGGCAACATCTAGAATGTGTACCAAGATTTTGCTTTCAAAAGAAAATGGATCCATCCATGTAAAGTCTGTATCTTGGTCTGTCCATTTATTACTGTCCCAGTCATCTGGTACATCTCTTGGTGCATTACTCATGGGATTATTTAGGGCTGTTGTTGGTTCTGATGGTTGGACAGATTGAACTAAATCAATCCCATTGTCATCAATTTGTAAGTGGCTCATCATCTTCATCTTCCTTTTCTTCATCAATTTCAGTATCAAATTCAGTTTGTATATACTAAGAATCATCATTATACTTTCCTCAGACAATGTAAGCAATTTCGTTTTGATGATTTTTTGTTATAAAATTATACTCTAGAATTTTGCAAATATCTGTACAAAATGCATAATTATGTATATTAAGTGCATATATTGTAAAAGTCCAATCATTTCTTGTTATTTTGGTATAATTTATTTTAAGATAACATCATTCCTTTAGGTTAACCCTCTTAGTACATAGACATATATTATCGCCTATATTTAGACGATTTGTTTTTTTTCAGAAATCATGCAGCTATATAGGTGACCTGCACCGGAAGGGTTAATAATAAAACTACCATCTTCATGAGTTCAGCATAATTTGTTAATGCATTCATTTGCAGTAAAAACAACATTTTTTCTGTTGTTGGTGACTGCAAAGATTGCAAGGAATTTACAAAGTACAAAGTTAGATAATGGTGGTCTGAAAGTTTTAGTTGACCGGCTTTTTAAGCTTTTCAACTTTCCAACTAACTCTTCCATAAAATCTGCTTTAAGGACCAAATCATCTGCATACAATAACTCAACTGGCAATGGTTTTAAAATCAAAATAAACCACAAAGGACTAAGTTCCAAGCCCTGAAATAAACCAACATAGACACTAAACTCTTTGTTAATTCTGAGTGAATCATTTACCCTAACACAACTTCAAGCATTGGTTTACATAGACTGTACCATATTAACTAGTTATCTTCTAATTCTTCATAACTCATTAAACTATCTTGGTACTCTTTTAATAGGTTTCTCCAAATCTACGAAGTCGAAAAAGAGCTGTTTTCTTTTTCCTTAATATGCTTTGCTATCTAGAACATTTCATTGTGCTGGTCTTCCCAAAAATTGGATGAAAAATTTTTGCATGCATAAAGAAATAATTGATCCGACCAGATGTAACTATGTTACTTAGGTTGGGCTGCAATTATCAATCAATCAATAATAATTTATTTTCCAAAATCAATTCTACAACGAAAAATGTTTTATTTATAGTTATGCACTTATTTTATAAAAAAATAATAATTTGATGTTAGTTTGATAGTTCTTGGAAAATTCCTATAAGGCTCATGAAAAAAGTTTTAATAAAAATAGCCAGACAAATTAAAAAGGAGAAAAAAAAAAAAAAGAAAAGAAGATAATATTTGTCAGAAAAAAAGAAATAACAAGGATTAAAGAGAGATTTTAATAACAATCTTTTTGAATTGATGCCAATTAAATGGAGAAAGGAGGAATTTGCAGTATAAATTCTTAAATTATCAAATTCATTTACAAAAGAAACAAGAGATTTATTCCAATCACAGATGCATTGATAATTGATAGAATACTTACCTTACTTTTGCGTTTTATGTGATGGAATATAAAGTTTCCTATTATCAAAATTTCTTTTTAAATGGTGATGAGTTATTTGAGTTTCAGTAAAGAGATTTGAAATTGAAGATGGAAGATTTTTGTTGATAGAATCAAACCCAAAAAGAAGATTTACTATTTTTACCATAGATGAAGATTATTCTGAGGTATCAGACCTAAAGGGTTGAAAATTTATAATGCGAATAGATTGTCGTTGAACTGAAACTATTTTTTTGATAATTTCCTGTTTGCCCCCACATTTGACAGCAGTAATTCAATTGAGAAGAGAAAATAGAGAATTATATATTTTAGGTAGGTTTATCAACAAAGCATACTGTCAGATCTATTTAACTTTTGTTGTTCATCTATGTGAAATTGCCATGAAGGGCTGGAATCTGTTAAAACACCAAAGTACTTAACAAATTTATAAGGATAAAGCTTTTTGCCAATGATTTTGATTTAATCATTCCAAGGTGATGATAAAATAATCAACTCTGTTCTGTCAAAATTCAGGGATTAAGTTGGCATTCATTAAGCCAGTGGATTATATTCTTTAGATCAAAGTTTACATTTTTACGAATGGATTGTAATGATTTATTGATTTACAGAAGATTGTCATCAGCAAAATGATGAACAGAAGAGAATTTGAAATATTTATGTAAGTGATTAATATAAGTCAAGAATGATAGAGGGCCTAAAACAGATTGTTGAGGAAAACACTACATACATGAGATTTTAGAGAAGATTCACACACAATAGAAACAAACTGTTTGCGATCAAGATTGAAATCAATCCTTTGCTATGCCATGCATACTGTAATACTCTATTTTGAAGACTACAATACTATGATCCACATTATCAAATTCTCTTTGAAGATCAATCAAAATTTCACATGCAAAATAACCTCCATGATTTTTTCAGCTATATTTATAAGAGTATGAGAGGTTTAATGTTTAGATTGAAACCCAAATTGCAGTTCTGTCAAACAGTTAAAACTGTTGAGTACATCAGATTTTCAAGAAGTTTACTAATGTTGGATAAAAGTGAGATTGGTCTGTAGTTATTGTATAAAAGTTTAGAATCTTTTTTGTATAAGTGAAGAACAGAAGAAATTTTTTGAATGTCAGGAAAGATATAATTTTCGAAGATGTTAAAAAGTTTAGCAAGAATGGGAGAAAATTCATCATTAAAATCTTTAAATATATGTGTTGGTATATTTCAAGTTTGATATGAGTGAGGAAATTTCAAGTTTATTAGTTGGAGAAATAAGTAAACAATGAAGATTTAGATGTTTAAAATAAGTCTGAAAGAAAAATGAATATTAGTTTTAAGTTTTTGAACAATGGAGGTGAAGAAAGTATTTAAGTTTTCTGAAATATGTGTAGGTCTACTATTTTTTTGCAAACAATTTAGAGATGAACTTTGTGATTTTTAACATTTATTAGATTATTAATACCTTTCCAAGTCTCATAGAGATTATTTGTATTACCAGAGAAAAAAGAAGAGAAATTTTTTTTTTTTTTTACTAATATGAATTAAAGTATTCAATATATACTTGTAACTCAAAATCGTAAGTAGTTCTATTTTCAAGTTTTTGCTGTTGAAAGTTTACCGTAACGCTTTTGGATAGAATTTAAAATTTTTTTTTTGATCGATGTTTAAATTTACTCCTGAAGTTCTTAATACTCATTTTTTTTAGTGGAATATATTGATGAAGTCATTTTAGAGAAAAAAAGAATCAAAGCAAAGGTTGGCATCAAAGTTATCATTATTAACCACATTATCCCAGTTGATTTCTAGAAAATCAGAGATTAACTATCCTCATCGTAGTTATTGGTATTTCTATGGAAAGCCACCTAGTAATAATATAGATTTATTTTCAAATTATGATTTTTGAAGAAGAGAAGATGTGTAATTATTGTTGAAATCATTCATACAGGGATGCCTATAAATACATCCAAAAATTCTATTTGATTTTTTAGGACACTATTTTAACAAATATAGATTCAAGAAAGTTTGACTTTTACATCAATAAATCATTTCTGTATTTATAGTTTAAATTATTAGATATATACAAAAGCGATCGTACACAGGAAGATTCTGTAGCAGTATGTACAAGATGAAAACCTTTAAGTACAATTGAAACAGAGGGAGGCTTGTTTTCCTTGGCTTTGGTTATTGCAGTAATGCTAAAATCAAAATGAAAATTAAAATCAAGAATAAAATTATAAAATATCATGAGGCATGGAGTATAGAAAGAAAAAAATTGCAAAAGCACACAAAAATTTGTGGAAAACAACTAATTTTTTTACTTTATTTTCTTTCGCTTTTCAAATTATTTACATGGTTCTATTAGTCTCAGTTGTAACTCTGATAATTGAGAAAATCAAAATAGTAAAAACCTTTTGAAGTTGCTTCAAGCAACTTTGATTGAATTTTGAATATGAATAAATATAATTTATAAATATATGTATAAATTTATGTTTCAAATATTTGTTCAGCAGAATGCCTCACAAGTTACATTGTCCCTAGAAACAAATATCAAATTATTTATAGATATAAATGTTCGACAGGTTACCTCAAAAGTTACATTGACACAATTTTTTATTATTATTTTTGTAAATATGAATTAGGTTTTTATAGTAGATTTGCTTTATATAAGAAAACAACATTTCTAAGTCCATCCTGCATTATTATCATTCTTATCATCAATATTTTCATTGTTACAATCATCATTACCATTAATACTGTTATGATTATGATGTTCACCTCCTCCACCACTGCTGCCGCTCCGGTGTTTATATACTTTTGAAGTATTGAAAAAATAGAGAAATCATCTTCACTGTCAGCTAACATTTTGTGTCTGCTAATACATAGTAATTCCTGCAAATTAATATTTTTTTCTATTGTATTTGATATTTTTAAAATCAATAAATATCCGTTTCTAAATTATCAATTATTTTCTTTTGAATCATTTTAGAATTTTTTTTTCTTTAGAAAATGTTTTAATGATGATGTTCAATGATGTTTAATAATGGTGTACTTTGTTGAAGTTTACGGAGAGCTTATAAAATGGCTTGCTGTTTTATCATCATTGCTTTTATACTCAGCAGGGAGGTATGTATGTGTAATCTGTTAGCCAGGGTCACTCAAATTTACTGTAGATGCTAATTAAAAACCTCCCATCTCATCTGGTGGGGAGTTTAGAGTGGTAGGGAATTGGGTGCTAATGATGCTATGTCTGGTTTTTTGCCATATATCATGTTTTAATATTATTTTGAATAAGTGAATATGTGCATATTATAAGATGTGTTTAAAACAAGGTTATAGAATTTAAGTTTCTTCATCGATTCGACTGAAATTTTGTTTGAGGTTAGGAAATGTTCTATTAATGCAGGTTTGAAATAACGTTTTTCTAAGTGATCGGATAATTGATCCCTTCTCTTCCTCCTTACCTTTTTTACCTTTTCCTTTTTTCCTCCTCCTTCTTACCCTTTCAAACACAGCTCACCATGGTTGGGCTGTGCAGAGAAATTTTTGAAATTGATGTTATTTAGATTGCCTTTAACAGGGTTTAAAGCCTTCTTTATTCATTTTTTTGCTTCCAAAAATCCACTAATACCACATTTTACATCAGCGATATTACAAAGTAATCAATAGTTTTTCCAAGCATATAAAAGTGCTTGAAAAAGCATCCTCCTGTGTCATGTAACAACGTAGTTCGGCAACACAGTGCAGCTTATGACGTTAACAGATATTCAAAAACATTGTTGTAGGAACTGAACTCTAGGAACTGAACTAAATGCTTTTGTATCATAGAAAAATATTCATTCAATTAATGTTTAAATAAAATGATTGTTGATTTTCTAGCTTCTTGGTAATCTGGTTCCCGAAGTGCTCTGATATTGCATTCAGATTTATCATGATCTTTTAAAGTGGAAACTCGAAAGTTAGTACTGCCTTTGATAAACAATAAGCTATTCAATTCAAATTCTATTCTATTTACCGTTGAATAATAACTTAGTTTTAAACGAATACAATAATATTATAAAATATTCGTAGATACTAATACATTCCAACAAAATTTTAAAAATGGAAAAGCAAGTATAAAATACTTAAATACTCAGAATTACATACAACACTGAATACACAAATTTCACCTTTCCAATCCTTAATTCAACTTTTAAAAATCTCTAAGGAGGGAGAAATTTTAATTAATTTGGAAGTATGTTCCAAATAAGGCTGCCTTTAAACTGAAATGAATTTGTTCCATAAGTTTTAGAAAATTTGGGAGGAAGATTTAACCCTTTAACAGTCCTTGACGTAATATTACGTCGACCGAAAATGGTACTAAAATTTCCGCGACGTAATATTACGTTGAGCGACTTATGGGCTGAAAATGTCCCTGACGTAATATTACGTCCATATATAGTACAGTTTGCTTTGCTTTGTTTTTGACGTAATATTATGTCTGCATCCTTGAGGTTCGGTTTTTTGATGACATAAATCTTTTAAGTTTTGGATTTTCATGCCCTTTTGCTTTTTGTTGTTATACTACTCACATAATAAGCAGCTCTTTACACCCTACAAAAAAAAAAGGTTGATTTTACAGGCACGTGTTCAAGTTCAGTAGCAAAGAGTGGTAAGAAGAGAGTATGTACTATGCAAGAATTGCAAGAATTTATGTATAATGATGATGGTGAGTTATCTGAACTGGCTGAGGATGGCTTTGAAAGTGAAGAAATTGTATCTGATGTTTCAGATGGTGAAAATTCTGAAACAGAAGAAGAAATAATTCAGTCAGACTTTTCTGATACAGATGTGGAAGATAAAGAAATAGAAAGTGCTAAAGAATTTATCCCAGAATGGAGTGCTGATCCCCCAGTCAATAAAACAAGCTTGTCTTTCATTGGAAAATTAGGCTGAAATTCAATTGTGACTTGTGAAGATCCACTTTCTTTTTTTTTGAACTATTTTTTACTGATGAACTTTGTACATACATAGCTGATCGAACTAATTTATTTGCTGAGCAGGTTATAGCTGAGAAATAACTTAAGCCATATTCATGAATGAAACGGTGTTCGCCAATTGATTTAAATGATATCAGGAGATATATTGCTATCATATTTTACCAAGGAATTATTTGGAAGCCAACATATGAATTATATTATACTGTGAATCCTTTTTTTGAAACACCGGGTATAAAACAGGTTTTGTCGTACAACCGATTCAAACTTATTGATAAATTTATAAATTTTGTTGAAAATTCTACCTTGCCACAATCGTACCCATTAGCTAGTAAGATAAAACCTGTATGGGACCATCAAAATGAAAAGTACATGGTGTATTACACTCCTGATCAGAACATTTCAATATACGAATCGCTTATGCTTTGGAAAGGTCGCCTCACATGGAAGCAATGCGTACATAGTAAAAGAGCTAGATTTGGCATTAAGACTTACGCTTTGTGTGAGTCTAGAAGTGGATACGTTTGGAGATCTTTTTTTGATACTGGGTCAGAGTTGACAAATGCTCTGAACCCTAAGTACAAATATGTTGCGACAAAAGTAGTTATGATTGTGATGGAAGGTTTACTTGATAAAGGTTACCGCCTTCATATTGATAATTGGTACTCGTCGCTTGAACTTTCTTTTGAGTACTTGAACTACTTTTGAGTAGAAATACCGTAAAGGTTTTCGATTAATTTCGATTAAAGTTAATATCACAAATGTTAGAAAAATACGGGGTGTGTTATTCAAAAAAGCTGCGCTAGTTTAGGGGCAGACAACCCAATGAGATTGACCGGTCGCCATTCAAGAAGATGTGTTGTCTATGCCCACCATGGAAAACAGTGAGAGTCACGGTTTATGTGCACAGAATGTGATGTCGGACACTGTGTCGCACCATGCTTTTAAAATTATCACACGTTAAGTGTCTTCTAATGTGGATTTTTAAATATTTTTTAAGAAAATATTTTTTGGAGTATATTTAATGATTATATATTGCTGATAAATCCAAAATTAAAGTGTTTTTTGAAAATAATAAAATAACTCAGACATTTAAGACCCACCACCACAAAATTTTTTGAACATTAAGCACCCACAGCTCAAAAAACTAGTGGACTGTTAAAGGGTTAATGTAAAATTACTTCTAAGGTTATATGTAACTTGTTTCAATGAGAAAAGACCTTGAACTAGTTTAGAATTTGTATGATGAACAGACATATATTTTGGTCATCATTAACTGCAAATGCCTTGTGGTGTACACTACAACTGTTGTCAATAGTTAACAGTTCGTCAAGATCTAAGTCAAATTTTAATTCAGTTCTAAGTTTACAGATAATTTAATCAACATCATGTCACAAGCATATATGGTGCTATCATCAGCAAAATTGCATACTTCAGTTTCTTTGAGAAAAAGAAAAAAATTGTCTATAAAAATAGTAAATAGCATAGGACCTAAAATTGTGCCTCGAGGAACTTCAAAATTTACCTCAAACCACTTACTAAGTATAGAGCTTATCTTTGCTCTTTGTTTACATACTTTCAAATTACCCTACATAAAAAGTAAACTACACTTTGAGAAGCCATAGGCCTCGAACTTGGCTGGTAGCAGGTCGTGTTGGATACAGTAATAAGCCTCAAGATCAATAATAATTGTGCCTCTTATCCCCTTGTTGTCCAAGCAACTTTGCCACTTTTGCAAAATGTTTAATAATGCAAAAGTGTTGTATTGTGTATTGTATAGTTTCAGATAGTTTTAGCTGGAGATAGCTTCACTATTTATTCCTGATTTAGAACAGAGCAAGCTGGGGGACTTTCAACTGGTGAACCTCAAACCACCAGTACTGAGCTGGAATTCAAATGCTGCAAATTGAAGCAACAAGTGTAATTTTGTCAAGGTTTCTTCAAAAATGGGTGAAAACGCTGTTGGGAAACAATTTTTTTGTAAAACATAACTTATCATTTAGCAATATAAAAAAATAAAAATGAATGTCAAGGTTGATTATTAATTGTATTTAATATAGTGGATCTGTGGCCGCCAGTGGTCTAAGGAGCTGAGCTACTGAAACTGTAGTATAAAAGATATGTGTTTTGAGCCCACTTGATGACTGCGTTTTCATTGAAACCACCATCTAATTTCGGGAAACATATTATAGCAGAATTTAGATGGTGTATGTTTGTCTGTCTTCGTCTTGTGTCCCAAATTCGTAACATAAGTATCTATAAAAAAAAAAAAATAATCATATAGCAATGGACAACGTAAGCCAAAATTGGAAACAAAATATTTATTATTTTAAATGTTTTTTCCAATACTTTGATGTTGGCATGTGTATTTTAGCTCTTTATATAACCTTAGTTACATGTTTAAAACCCACAAGAAAATTATATTTTTTAATTTATTGAACATTTTCTTGTGAATATATTGTTTCATAACGTTTAATAAAAACATTTTCCTCGTAGCAGACACTGATTATTTATTTGTCTTTATATTATGCTACTATAAGCATAACACTGACAAATTCACTGCTGTAGCTATAACACAAATTGAGACAGACAGCCAAATAAATGCATAATTCAAATGATATATATTTTTTTTTTTTTTTTTTTTTTTTTGAAAAGGTGTAAGCTTAAAAATTAACATAACTAGTTATGACCATTTTTTTTCTTAAGAATGGTCGATCTTTAGCAAATTGGTGCGCAAAGGGTTAAATTTTTTAAATTTGAAGAGTTCTATGGAGATCTTAGTTCAGCAAGGAGTAAAATTTGATCAATATTTTTAAAGGTAGAGGGAGATATGTAGCTTAATTAATATTACTGCAGGTTTTGTGGTACTGTACTAGGTTCACTGAGAAACAAATTTAATGTGAGTGATTTGAGATAATGTCGGAAAAAAAAAAAAAAGTTTAACATTAAAATAATAAAAAGAAATATAATTTGTGTATTCAATAATGATGTAGAGAGCTTATGTTTTCTTTTAAAGGAGTTCCCAATCCTTTTCAAATGATTGGCTCAGAGTTAGAGGACTTCTGAAATGGAATATATTTTTTTTATTTTGTTGAATTATGTTTTTTTTGTTCACCAAGATAAATTTACTGAAACCGAAAGTGATTTTTATCAAATCAAGAACTTTCATAAAATTTATCTTGAGAATAAAGAAAAAAGATTTTTTAGGAAATTAGACAGCATAAATCTAAATTTCAGATGGATGTTAATTTGAATTAAACATGTAAAAATTAACAGAGATGCTTTTGGAAGTAAAATCAAAATTTTCTGTAGATTACAAAATCTCCCAACAAATTTTTGCCGGGCTGGATTTTTAATTTTGCTATCGCAAGTACATCAGCCATGACCATTTGATGTGTGCAAATGCCAACTTGTTGATATGTATTTGTATTGCACTGCAAAAAAAAAAATTGTCAGTGTATTTAATGGTAGATATATTTTTTTTGCCTCCCCCAAACATACTTGAGTCAGAGAAAACAAATGCAACTTTTTTTTTTGAAGTTGTAGGAATATAGAGTATCTTTTGTGGTGTGAGGAATCTGCTGAATATCTGTTTATTGCATTTAGTCATGTTTCAATTATATTAAACATTAAAATTTGTTGCCTTGCTGCATATTGGCTACCTAAAAAAATCAGCTGACTCAGTGCATAATCTAAGCAAAAGTCCAAAAAGGATGTTTTTGCATTTTTCTTGAAATTTTGAGGTTTAGTGAGGCCTCATATTTTAGCTAATACTCTGGTCTACTTAAAACAAACAAAAGATTTTTTTCAAAATGATTTTACTTTTATAAAAATATTTAGAAATGATACAGATGCAGACATCATACAGAATTTGAAAGGGTTTATAAATTGATATTTTAAAAATATTCATAAGTTTTTTGATATTTGTCCTGTCAATTACTTTATAAAAGGGGAGCTTGTGTTTTAAGGGGGTTTGGTATAGAAAAATGTGTGTGTTTGTGGGGGTGGGGGAGGCTGGAAAAAATATTTTTTTCAGGACCAGGTCAAGAGAGGATAGGGTAATTTTAAGAGGAATTTTTTTTTTTTTTTTTGCATCTTTTCTTTATTCCACTTAGTGCAAAACATCCTTTAGTAAAACATTACTCATTCTTTAGTAAAACTGATCATACATACATACATTTTTTTTTTCAAATCATAAGTTATTAGAGTTATTAAATCTAAAGCTTAAACCAATAAATTCAAGTTCAACTGTAAGTTTTTGAAATTTTCACTTCGGCTGTTTTTTGTATGTTTAAAGTTCCACCATAAAAAAATAAAAAATATCTGTATCAAATGTAATATTTTAATTTTGCTGTAAATATTTAACTTATAACCCTATATGGCACTGAAATGAGGGACTATTTTTTTAGAAAAAACATAATTTGATTCTGTAAAATACACAGAAAAGAAAAATTGGCATAAAGGAAATTTAATTAATTATAGTCAGAAGGTCTTTAGCACTCCTTTTACCCTAATGTAGTCAGACAATGTTTAAAATTAGTTATGTTTGTTTGATTTGAATTCTAATCCCTCATATCCCTGTAATAAAGATATTAAAGTTCTCAAAAATATTAAAATTATTTTTATATAATGTTTATTCAGTTTTCAAATTCAATCAATGCCTTACTTTTAATAAAGTTTTTGCGAATTCTTCAGGCTGTCCCAAAAACCTGTAGCATCCACAAAAAAGTTCTGTTTATGCATAGTATTATGATAGTTGCATTTAGGTCTGTTTGGTGATTGTCTAATAGATTTTTTTTGTGTTTTTTCAGTAAAGTATGCTTTGATATTATACGAAGAAAGACAACAGGTGATGTCACTCTGTTTCCTTTCATTGCATCTGTTTTCAGGTAAAATAATTTTTGAACGAGTTAATTCCCTAACTTTTGAGATATTTTCTCGAAAACCATTTTCTTTTTGAAAGTTTTGTATAAATTTATTCATGTCATTGTTGGCTATAATTTTCTTTAATATTTCTTTGAATTTCATTAAGATTGTTTTTGAGTAAGATTGTTTTTTTAAACTGTCGCATCCAGGTATGATTTCATAGTGGTGAACCACTATGGGCACCCAAATAAATAAAAAACTAAAAATAAAGTTTGGAACTTTTTTAAAGACTTTTGTAATTTTACAAATAACTAAAACCAAAGTAACAAGCCAAAAAATACCTCCATTTTCTCAAAAATTACATCTATTCAAAAACCTTCTTTTGACTGTAGTTGGCTCCAAATATTTTTTGTGAAGAAAAAAGAATAATATGAAATGTAAATCAGATTTATTTGACTCAAGACTTAACACTATTCTACAATTATTAAATTAAACTGGGTGCACACTTTACCCGGTTTTTAATATTAATAATAATCTGTTTAAGGCACATTTTTTGAATATTTGATTAACAAAAATTTATTACATAAAACGTTATGTGACAACTTCAAGACTAAAATTAGTTGTTCATTTATAGATATTAACTGGTGAGTTAAATTTTTTCAATTTTAAATATCCTAATTCCTCTAATAAGCGCCACCCTTTTATTAGTGCCGCCCTCTAATAAGCGCCGCTCTCCAATAAAAAATTCTAAGTTTTCTATCCTTCTCTTTTTCACTTAAATTATGAGAAATTACAATGAATGATAAAGTTTGACAGACATGGGTAATGCTTAACAAAATAATTTTTTTCACTCCGTCTTTTCTTTTTTTTACAATATATATTTTTATAATGTAAATAATAAAGTTTTTTCATTTATCTTTGTGTTCTTGGAAGATTTGTGTAATTTTATCAGTTCGATAATTCTGTTGTTTGAAAATATATATATATTTTTTTTTTCAAACAATACTTTTTCAGAGACCATTTTAATATATAAAAATGTTCATTAAGTTTTGTATAAAGAATTGATACACACAATTCTTGTAAGTATATACAACTTATTTTTTAAACGTATTTTTTATTTATTCAATGAGATTTTGTTATCTAGAATTAATATTGCATTTCTATGAATACATTACTTCACATAAAATACATCAAACATCAATTTCTTATATAACTTTCTTATTAGAATATATTTGCAGATTTTAAATTTTTGGTTTAACTATCTTTTGTCCTAGCCTTGGGCACACATTAAAAGTGCGTAATTATAAAATTCTCAAACTATTTAATCATTTTATGCCTTTTTAACCCATATTTCGAGG
>JAUZNK010031867.1:0-35436 GCA_035046665.1 Euphysa ruthae
AAGAAAAACTACATGTAAATATTTATGATGTTATAATAAACATATAATATCATAATATTATATTCAAACATCACCAGAAATTTAGAAAAATTAAACAATTTTTGAAAAATTAAATGATTTGATATAATAGCAAAAAAAATTCTCCAGCTAACTTTGTTCTCAAAAATAAAAATTTGAAAAAAACCATGATTTTTGGTAACTGAAATGTGTTCTATGGCCTAATATTACACTAAATTTTTACAGAAATAAATAATTTGTTAAAAAATACAGCAACTGGACTCCAGGAAATAAAAGAAAACTATATAAAAATCTATTAATCTCAAGCCTTGTACATATCTTACATCTTCATTACCAAAATTGCAGTACTATTAAAGCACAACACTTTGACAAAAATTCTCATCCAAAGTCCGAAATCTCTAAACCTTTTTTAAAAAAGAATATTTTAATGTGTATTTTTCAGGCTCAAAAACATGAAAAAATGGCTCAAAATTGTTTAAATTTGCTGAAAACGATGTGGTTTAGTGGCTTAGATCCGGAAAACAAAGATTTTTGGCAGGTAGCTGTATCGGTAAAAAATTTCCTCTATGGTCCTTAAACTTCATACCTAATTTTTAAAAATGTGGCCAGAAGATTTCGATAAACTTTCTAAGGATGATTTTGTATTTAGGGCTTATATGACATGTCCTGAGGGCATAATAACAAATAACTATAAATATAAGATAAATCATAATTTATAATTATAACAATAACCATAAACAATATTTTCAAACATTAAATTTCAAACAAAAAATTTTTAGCCCAATCGAAAAACAAATTCTTAAAAAATATCAAAAAATAAATTTTGAAGCCTAGGAAAAAAGAGAGTTTCAGCAGGAGGCCATAATTAGGCAAAACATGCCATCTAACTTCTAATTTAGAAACTAAAAAAAAAAAAAAAATTAATAAATAAATAACCAATCAAAATTTAAAAAATATTCTTTTTAAGTCCTACGGACCGGGCTCAGTAACATTTTTAAAATGTTTGACATATCCAATTTTAAAGAAATAACATTCCAAAATATAATTTAAATCTTAGCGTAATTAGAGAATAACAGCTTGAGGAAAGTCAAAAGACTTTTTTTTGACTATATTTTTGTATGACAAATAGCCATCTAGGTCAAAAGATTTCTTCTATGGTCTTTTAAACACACACAAAATTTCAAGCGCAATTAATGAACGGATTTTGAGAAAATTGAAAAAATGCCGATTTTAGGTCATAAATGACAAATTTAATCTTCAAAAATCTAAAACTAAAATCTAAATCTGACATTATTATTTAATTGAATATTTCAGTAAAAAATAATGAAAGCTTTTTGAGATGACTTAATAAACGAGTAGAGAGAAATGTGTTAATTGAAATATTTCTGAAAATATATATAAATAATAGTTAATATGAAAAGCACACGGACATACAAAACCATTTGGACCAATAAACAAGCAAACATGGAAAATTTCATAGCAGGCTGTCTGCATACAAAAACATCTAATAAATATCCAAAGTATTTTTGATACATAATGGGCTTTAAACAAATTTATCACCCCTTTCATCAATTTAACATATGCAATGCCACAAATTGAGCCTTAGAGCCAAATTTCATACCTTAAACACTGAGTTGGAACAATACTAATATTTTTTTTTAACTTTGAAAAAGCATCATCACCATGTATTGCCTTTTTTTTTTCGTATCTTACGCTTTGGTTCTGAATTTTACAATTTGGTTTAACTAGACTTTCTTCGTGCCTAAGATATTTCTTTATAAAGTTTTTCTTCGTAAGTACTACTTTTAACTGATGAGAGTTCACTGTCAAAAGTAGCACAACTAAAAACAAATGTTATTTTTATACACAATTAAAATGAATGTTTCAAATGTGTACAAAAAGATCAATGCACAGAACTATATAAGTTGCAAATTTTTTTTTAATTTTGAAAACTTAAAAAATCAAAACAATAAACACTTGGTGACTAAATGGAACCCTGAGACGTTCTCAAGATACAACAAAAAGATTGAAAGAAATTAAAACTTCCTTTGAGAAAAGATTTCTACAAATCCTAGATTTAAAAATAAGTTATAAAAGAAATACAAAGTTCAGCAAAATCAGAAAATAAATCTAAAAATGCTGATAAAATTAGATGACTCTCTCATATCATTACTTAACTTGCTCTAACTCACTCAAATCATTACTTACCTACGATGGCTCACTCAAATCGTTAGTTACTTACGATGACTCACTCAAATCATTTACCTACGATGGCTCACTCAAATCATTACTTACTTACAATAACTCACTCAAATCATTATTCACTTACGATGTCTCATTTAAATCGTTACTTGTTTACAATGTCTCACTCAAATCGTTACTTACTTACGATGACTCACTCAAATCATTACTTACCTACGATGGCTCACTGAAATCGTTACTGACTTATGATGACTCACTCAAATCATTACTTACCTACAATTGCTCACTCAAATCGTTACTTACCTACAATTGCTCACTCAAATCGTTACTTACTTACGATGACTCACTCAAATCATTACCTACCTACGATGGCGCACTCAAATTGTTACTTACTTATGATGACTCACTCAAATCATTACTTACCTATGATGACTCACTCAAATCATTATTTACTTACGATAACTCACTCAAATCATTACTTACTTACGATGGCTCACTCAAATCATTACTTGTCTAAAATAATTCACTAAAAACCATTACTTGCTTCATTAACTGAGTTAAATCATTATTTACTTACGATGATTCACAAAATTATTACAGGTAATAGAATAATAAAACGATCACCGGAAAAATTTTGTCAGTTTAGAGGACTGGTCCAGAGAAAAACAATTTTAGCAGATTGTCCTAAAGCTTTAAAATTAAAAAAAGATTTTGAGAAGATTACAAAAATAATATTTATTAGCCTAACTAAAACTACCATACCTTTGCATCTTCCATCACCTACCCTCCTACCATATAGCTTTGTACTAACTTACAGAAATACAAATTAGCTTTTATGAAGAAAAATACTTAGACTTACAAACAGATCAACAGTATAATAGGAACCTCGATTATTAACTAAATTGACTAATTGAAATAAATTGTTCGAAAGAGAATAATATAATCAATATCACATTTGATATCTTGATCAAATACCTTTAATAATAAAGGTACTACTGAAATTTTTATGAGAAATTAACTTAAATATTTTCATTATGAATTTTTTGTGGAAGTTTTGCGCTACTCATTGATATGAGTTAAAATTTTAAAAGACAAAGAATCAAATATTCAAAAAATTATTTTAAAGTAAATTTTAAAAAAACCAAACTTCACGTTAAGAAATTGTAGATCTGAGTGATCAATTAATCAAAAAAAAATTTGAAAAAAGCTGTTTAAAATGAACAGTACTTTAAAAAAAAAGATAAGAGATTTAGAAGAGAGAGCTTACATGTATCTTGGTTTGAAAGCAGGCTGGTCATTCCGTTCTATAAAGTGTAAGTTATTCATTTGAAGATTCATGTTTTTCATATCTTCTTCTTCTGCAATCCAATTGCTTGCATTATCATGATTCATGCTTTTAACAAGTACTGTATTGATGATTTTTTCACTAAAATAAATAAAAGATAAATATTAATCTGATTTTAGGCATTTCAAAGGTCTTTAAATACACAATACAGAAAATCTCTGTGCATGTAAACCCTGACAACTAGATTGTGTTTAATTTACCTTAAGACCCTTTTTAATTACTCATATAGTGAGTATTTGAATATAAGAGATGGTCACCGATCTCAATGCTGCTGACGCAAGGTAAATTATACTTAAAATAATTACCAAGATATTCATGCTCACTGAAACTAGATCTACTTTTAAAAAAAAGAAGCTTTTAAACCAAGGCGTAAATAATTTCTTAGAAATTTTGTACACAATTACTAGAAATCCTATTGTTTTCTCAGGAATCTCTAAGAAATCATTTTGTTCTCTTAAAATCTCATACACTTTCGCGATTTCTAGTGATTTTCCCCCTTGTTTGTAACTGTATATTATTCGTCAAGGTGAAGACAATAAAACTTCAAACCCAAGTATATCTATAAAAATTTTATCAGAGCTTTCTCAGTCAAACCCTATAATTTTAAGTCTTATTTTTAGGTATCACAAGAATTGTTATAGTGACTTTGTGAATAAGAGGATGATACAATAAGCCAAGAAACGGTTTGATCAACCAAGTTGTGATCAAGAACCTTTTAAATAAATTTTGAAGAATATAAGAAAAAAAGAAGGTAAAACGTGGAGCTCAATGGAATTGGTTGATGCATACAAAGGAAAGATTTTTCAATTTAAACTCTATAAGCATATGTTGTTTACTGTTATCCAAAAAAAACAAGAAAAATTTTTCTAATTTTATCTCAGAAAATTGTAATAATCTTCGTGAAAAATGGAGAAGTATTAGAAAGCTTATTAACGTAAAAAGTAATACACAAGTGTTTGCAGGCAAATGATTGCTATGTTAACAACCCCTCTCTAATTTCTGAAGAATTTTTTCTTTTCTTTAATTGCTAAAAAACATACACTCATCAGACTTTCACAAATTTCTCAAAAATTCAAATCTTCACAGTTTTATTGTATCTCCTGCTAGCTGTCTCAAAGTTTCCTCTATCATTTCAAACCTTAAATCTAGGGAAATCTTCTAGACCAAGCAGTATAACAACAGACATACTTAAAGAATTTAATCATGAATTTTCTCATATACCCTCAAATTTGTTTAATGTCTCTTTTTAAAATAACGTTTTCCGAAATAATTTAAAATTTTCTTCTATTTTACCTCTTTTTAAGAAAGGTTCCGAACTGCTACTTTTTATTATCATTATAAAAATATTCATATATATTTTATACATTATATACATTTACATTATATACATTTATATACAGGATAAATCTGCTATCAATGTTTGTCCTGTTAATGATATAAATTAAGGGTTAAAAATGGTTAAACAAGGTTATACGTATTCATTCAAAAGTTTCTTGTATTAGAGTATTGTTCTGAATGCTAAATTGACACGTGGTACTCTCAGTAGCATTCCTTTATTTCTGGTGTTGCCGTTATGCCAAATGACTTCAAAATACTTGTGCAGATTTTTACAAGTGTTTCCGTCTAGACACATTCTAACAAGAAGACAAGAATCCTTCATGATCCATTTGTGAGTACTTGGAACAGGCTCGTTTGTCAAGTGAGGGAAGTTTGTTCAACTGTTGTATTGTAAAATTCAGATGCATGGTCCCAGAGTATGTTAATAATGGCACTGTCATGCTTAAAAATACATTATTTGCAGCATTGATTGTCAGACTTGGTCTTAATAACATCTCAAATGTCCACTAGCTTTCTTGAATGACAAATCAATGTTTTTTTCTAATAAAAGTGTTTTGTCAAGAATGTTTCCAAGATAATTGTATAATTGAACATAATTAATTGCCCTACCAATGAAGGTGACCTGAATCTCTTGTTTGCTTAGACGTTTAGCAGTTCCAAACAGCATCAATTGTGTCTTTCCTTTTTTAAAGTTAACGATTAGTTCACTGTTGTCAAAAAAGTTTAATGCTTTCAAGGTCTTTTTCAGGTGGTCTTAAATCGTGATTGGTTTTTTTGGAGGCAGATAACCATATCATCAGCATATTTGATGATCTTTCAAGTATGTTTAAGTAAATTGTTTAAAAATAATATAAAAATCTATGGTCCAAGGATGGACACCCGTGGAACACCACTTAGCATTGACTATTCAACAGAAAGTGTGCCTTGAAAATCTACTGCTGCTTTCGACCGAATAAATAACCTGCAAACCATACTAATTCATTTCCACTAATTCCATACGCTTGAAATTTATTTAACAAAACACTGTGGCTTATGGTGTCAAAAGCCCTGGATAAGTCTATAAAAACTGCTCCTACCATCCGTCCATTGTCTACTTCCCGTCATATGTTATCAGTAACTAGCTGCTGTTTTCATAGATTATTTCAATCTGTAACCGAACTTGAAGAAGCTGTGAATGCACAGACCTTTCCAACAATTTCAATAGAACTGGTAGGACAGATATAGGTCTGTAATTTTCTGGTAGTGTGGTATCCCCCGATTTGTGTATAGGGATAATTCCCGCCAATTTCAAAACCCTTAGCACTTTAACGATTGCTATTCATAAGTTAAGAATACATGTGGTTTCAAAATTTCGGGTGCAACATCTTGAAGTATGGTATTGCTTTTGACTATTTTTATTTCTAATCAACAATAATGACAAAAATAATAGGTTCGTCATGAAGTGATTATATTCTTATGAGTATACAAGAAAGACTCACGTAAGCAAATTAAAGTTTAAGAAATATAATCAGTAGCAACTCGGTTAAGAGGACTCAGTTAAGAGGACCGATTATTCTAAAAAAATAAAAATAAAAAAATAAATGAACATTAAATATCAATTTTAAATTTTAAAATTTCTCTACAGCTCTACTTCTAACGTTGTGATAAAGCAAAGGGGGTAGTTATAGGCCCACCTCTCTTTTATCCAATGTCAGTAAAATTCTTGAAAAGCTCATGTATTCACGGTTATGTCCATTTCTCAATCCTTTTAATTGTTTGAACGAACTTCAATTTGTATTTCCTTCGAATCATTCAACCTCTAAAACTATAATTAGTATAACAGAACAAATAAGAAAAGCTCTAAGTACTGGTCAATTTGCTTGAGATATTTTTATTGATCTACAGAAAGTGTTTGATACTGTGGATTACAATATTTTAATTTCTATATTAGAGTATTATGGTGTTGGTGGAATTGCAAAAGACTGGGTTGTTTCATATTTATCTGATCGTAAACAGTGTGTCTCTATAAATGGGTATAAATCTTCTCATAAAACTGTAATTTGTGGTGTCCCCCAAGGCTCTGTTCTTGGTCCTTTGTTATTTTTGATATATAAACGACTTGAATAAGTTAAATTTTTATCTTTTCATCATTTTGTTTATGGCACTAACTTATTATTACACATCAACAAATCATGATATGAATAAATCATTAAATTCTATTTGTAGGAAAGTAAACCTTCATCTCAAGGCTATAGTACATTGGCTAAATGCTAACCTAATTTCTTTAAATGTGGATAAAACCCTGCAGAGTTTGAATTCTCAGCTTCACTTTCGCAAATTGCGAAGCGATTTCGCAAAGGGGAAGGAAATTGCGAAGCAATTGTTTGTGTCAAGTTAAGAATAGCAAACCTAATTTTTTTAAAAATTCGCCATAAAAAATTATGACTTCTAAAAGTATTGTTTATAGTCTTCTATCTTTAATTAAACTACTAAAAACATTTAAAATTCCATCTGCTTAATATTTTTACCTGTCTCTAAACGAATAATTAAATACCGGAGTTGCTATTTCTGTCACCATTTCCTACGCAGGAATCTACTATGTTAAAAAAAATCTTTAAATATATAAAGGCTGATTTACATTAGAGCTAAACACGGAGATATGAAAAGAGAAGGAGAGTGTTTAATTTTGTACAACAATGTGTAAAAAATGTGGTGTGATGTTTTGTAAACAATAGCATGATGATTCGGACAACAAAAAGAAAACAAAACAGCATATTTCTTACGATCCTATATATTCTTCTTTAAAGCATTTTTTTACAAAGTTTTTTGTAATTTACCATTGCAAGTTCTTGTATTTTATATATTTTTCACTATGGTTCAAATGAAAACAATACTTAAATGGGAAGCTGATTTAAAATTGAAGATTGGTAAGTAAGTTGTTAGCGTTCAAATACTATGTATAAATTGTCAGCGATTTAAGAAAGCATATTTTGAGAATTAAACACGCTCAGGAGTTTAACGAGGCATGGTCAACTGGTACGCAAAGTCTTAAAATAGACGGTCTAAAGAATCACATAAAGGGCGAACCACATGAGAGCAATTAATTTAGAAGACAAGGAGCAATTAAGTGCATCTGCATATAACTCCCGTGTATTGCAAGAAACTTAGATTGGGCGAAAGGAAAATGCTAATGGCTGAGGTGGATAAAAAAAATCCTAAATCCTAAAATCCGAGCAGCATATTACATAGCAAAAAATGAAAAGCCATTTTCTGATATAAACGATTTGATTTTTCCGTAAGAAATGAATGGAGTAGTAAAAAGTGAAAAATATAAAAACGATAGAGCGATTGCGGAAATGATCGATGTAATTGCGGAATCAATGAAATCGGACTTTGTTGAAAGAACTTGCAGAGTGTCATTACATTTCGCTTTTAACAGACAGGAGTACCGACCATACAAGGTATATATTCTAAGTCTGGGTGGTCAATGGCTAATGTTCGATAGGATTATTGGTTTACAAAAACAATACCTGCATTTTTTTAAATAAAGACGTTACCAAAAAATGAATAAAAAATGTCGACGATTTACTGTGTTTCTTAGTAACTACGAAGTTTACTTCAATTTAACCTAAGTTCATTAATTATTAATGAACTACCAGTCCTGTCAAAACCGCAAAAATATAATCACTTTGTTATTTTGTTTACAAGCATGCAGCTTAAACTGTAATATTTAAACTGTTAGTTATGATAGCAACTGTGGGGTTGTTAATAATAAAGGCGTCTTAATTAAAAAAAAAAAAAAAAACTTAACTATAAACTTATAATTTTATTTAGAAAGATATGTTTGAGATCAACATAAACTTCCACACCATAATGCTTTTTTGTCTTTTTATTTATACGACTTCTATTTTTTATTTCAGTTGATCGATCTTTTAAGTATGATTTAAACACCTGTAATTGTGTAAACACATTTGCTCTCGTTTGCAGGTTTATTTTAACTTTAAGATGGTACATTGAAAGAAAATATTGATTTGCTGTAATTCCAAATGTTTGCTAAATGAAGAAAGAAAACATTGCATTGCTTTTAATTACGCATCTTTTTCAAATCAATGTTTTTTTATACACCACTCATCTTTCGCATTCGCGTTTTTGCTCACCACAAGATTCAAAAATTCAATAAGCTAACTTTTTACATTAATTATTTCACTGTAATTTAAACTAGCTTTTTTTTTTATATGTTTGTTTTTGTAAATTGGTCAGTGGTATAACCTGACTTGTTAGCCGTATGCCCGTTTGGTCGAGTGGTACACCTTGCTTAAAAATATTTTCTTTCCACGAAGAGTTTTGCACATAAGATCCAAAAATTTTTTGACACTCAGCCCCCACCATGGGGTCTTCGCATGACACTAAGACGCGTGCATTTTTATACGAGCTAAACGGTATCCCCAAATAATATCTCGATACATTTCTGGAGTATGCTCAAGTGACGTATCAAGAGTACCGTTAGTTTAAGATTAAAGACACAGATTTCTTTTATTAAAAGTTTAAACCTGCCTTAAGATGAAAGATTATAGGAGAAAATTCTCGTGCGCTCAAATACCTTTCTCTAAGTAGGAGATATATGTAAAATTCATGAAAATTATCGTTATCTCAAGAGATGAAGGGACAAGAAATAAAACAATGTACATTTAAAAAAAACGTATTTTGGTAAAAAATAATAATGAATAGGAGATTTGTGAGAATCAAAGTAATTCTGCAAAATACTTACATAACATCTCAAATTTAAAAATGTAAGCATTTTCATATGTTGAGTGATCAACATATATTTTTTTATCTTTCTTGGGTATTGTAAAGGCATTTGCAGATGTTGGAAATAGCTGTGAGAGCCATTTTAAAAGCATGATATTTTAAAATTTTCTCCATGCAGCGCAACCATGGTGAGCTGCACTGAAAAGGGAGGGAGAGAAGGCATCCTTGATTAGAAAAAAACTGTGAAGCTGTTTATGAAGGAGAATTCGAACCCTGCCCTGTTAATATCAATGAAGTCACAATCAAAATAAATGGTAAACATTTTTTTCCTTTTAAATTTATAAAACTCAAGTCTAACAGCATGCTTTCTAAGGTTCGCGACTTTGTTGACAAATCTACTCTTAAGATTATCTGTTTTTCAAATTTGTTGTCTCACCATAGTTTCCAGGTTTGGGGTCAAAAAGATAATTATCATGTTAATAAAATACTCTCAGTGCAATGCCAAGCAATCAGAATTATAAATTTCCAGCCTTTTAAATCTGGTACATCTGAATCCTTTAACGAATTTAAAATTCAAACTCCCTTATATCTTGTTAAACTTATAAATGATAAATAGCAATCTTTCTTCTTCTATTTCAGGAATTTTTACATAACCCCAATCTAATCATAATTATAAAACTTTATGATAAAGGTAAACTATATGCTCCATTTTATAATATTCAAAATTATGGTAAGTATTCAATTATCTATCAATGCATCAGTGAGTGGAATAAATCTATAGTTTCTTTAAATACTGAATATAACAAGCCTAAACATTGTACTCGTGTACTTTCTTTTCTCTATCTGAAATGGTACCAACTCAAAAGTAGTCTTAAAAATTATTTTCTAGGAATTTGCATTTTATTTATTTTTTCAAAGTCATTTTTCTTTCAATTTTCGTATGCTACTTTAATTACTTTGTGTGTAAATTATTGTTGAATTCTCTGTGTCAAATCCTGGGTCTAATAAAATCATTCTAGGTCAGTTCAAACCCCGCTCCTTTAGTCAAGATTCAGTATGAGTGACTCCGTCTATTTCAATCGTCACTCGTATTTTATCTATAGCAATTTTTTATATATTGATTTTTAAAATATGAAATTGTAGCGGTTGTTATAGAAAATAAATTACCAATACTGTTACTACCACTGCTACTACTGTGCTAATACTACTGCTACTGCCACTGCTGCTGCTACAGCTGCTAATGCTACTACAGCTGCTACTGCTACTACTACCACTTCTACTACTACTACTACTACTACTACTACTACTATTACTCCTACTATTACTTCTACTTCTACTACTACTACTAAAAAATGGAGCTGAAACTAACAACACGTGTCTTGTGGAAAGAATTAAACTTTGTGTGAAAAATGAAATCTACTGCTTCAAAGCTGCTGGTCTTGCAACCATCATCATGCATATAAGAAAAGCATTCACTTTACTGAAATTAGTTAGCAATGACTGAAGATAAGCCTCTTAAAATCGAGAAAGTCACTAAAAAAAAAATCCAATCAGAAATCAAAAACGTAACTGAAATCAAAGAAAGCTATCCAGTATTAAACAAAGAAGTACTGGAAGAAACAATAATTCAAATATGGAATAACATTTCTCCAAAGTTCCAGGGCAACCCAAGAGCTGCTGTTTTGATTAGTAACATTGTAACTTTTATTGCTTCCTCAAAAGTGTCAACCTGCACTCGGAATATTTCAATTTCCCAATAACTGTCTAAAATTCTGAAAAAAATCTGATTAGATATTATAACACATCGACTTTTTAATGTTTTTATCATTTTCCATTTAAATCGATAAGACATTAAAGAGCCAATTTACGCTCACTAAAAGTAAACAAATCAGACGCAATGTATTAAGGCTGATTTCCATTCTGAGTATTTTACAGTCGTGACTGGAAAGTATGTCAACTTTTATTTATGAGCATTTATGCACATGTGCACTGATAAATATTGCAACATATCGACTGCAAAATATTTTGCAGGCATATCCAAAAACGATCCGTTTGTGCAGTCAAGAAAGTTGAGCAATATTGAACTTTCGTGATTACATAAACGTGTTTTTTTTAGTGAGCCAAAAGAAGTTCAGAGCTTCAGAATTCCAGATATTCGAACAAGGCAAATATAGAACTTTGAGATTCTATTATTTTGTGATAAAATGGTTTTTTTTTAATGAAATAAGAAAACAGAATGTTTCTTGATAGAATTGTTTCAATTAAAAATAGAGTGAAATAAAATATATTTATATGCAACGGATAATGTTACTTTTTATTGGCAGGAAACATAGATTTCTGAATACTTCCTCTTAATATCATATTTAATTCTTAACAAAAATTCACCAAAATGTGATGTAAAAATTTATCATAAGCAAACAATAAAATTTATTTTAGTAGATTTTTCCAAATTACCAACTAAAATTACTCGTTTACCAATTTATTGATTTATTTATTGATTTAATATCCACATACTTTATTAGTAGTTTATCAGTGTAATTTGTAGAATTAATTATGCTTTTTTATGAATAGGTTATTTTGCAAAAAAAAAATGTAACAAATATTAATTTCTTTAAATCGCTAATCTCTAAATATTTTTAGTATAACTGTTTTTTGTGGCTCATGACAAAACATTGAGTATCAAATCTGGGAATCTGATTTAGATACTTATTTGGGTACATAATTTATGCTGGAAATACATTATACATCGTCAAAAAAAAAAAAAGAGATTTTATATAAACTTAATAGGTACTGAAAATCCTAAAAATAATATCATAAAAATCATTTAGTATAAATGATTTTGATACTGTCGATTTTACTTTACTCTACGCGCATATTTTTTTTTATATTTGTAAAACAGAATGATTTTCTTAACTTTGCAGAATGAATAATAATAAACTAATTTGCAGACCAAAACCTATATAAAATAAATAAGATAAATTAATTCCCTAAAAAATTTTTTTTAACAAATGGTGGTGGCATATCGATTTAGATTAGATAAGATTACTAGAAAAACTGCTTACTAGCAAGACGCAACATTTCAGAAACATTTAATATTTATAAAATAATAATAAAGTACATACTTTAATACCTACTATTAGAAATATAGTACTTACTTACTTTCAACCTGATCACCCCAATCAACTGCACCACTTTCCCACTCATTTGTTCCCCAATCATCTTGGTTCTAAATTGAAGAAAATAAAAGAAAAAAAATCTAAGAACTAATCAATCAATCTTGTCAATGACAGTGCCCAGAGTCTTTTTCTCCAAATAGTTTGAAATGATATTTATAGACAAGGGCATTCCAGAAATATGAAAAGTATATTATTAGTATTTTAGACCAATACTTAGTAAAATTTTCTTTTGGGATACAGTATAGAAACATTTACAAAAACACGGCTTCTTTAACACACAGACCAAAAGATAACCAGAAAATTAATAATAATCATATACAAATCCAAAAGATAAGTAATTCCTTCTTCCAAACTGTAAGTTAATATAACTATTTCAATTTTTATTTGTTGACATCAAGTAGGTGCCGATAAAGATGAATGTGTTTAATTTCAGGTTCCTTGGTTGACATTTGTTTTAACTATGAATACAATCAACTAAACGAAGAAGCTGTGAAGGATTTATTTTCGGCTTTAAATAAAACATTGAAGTCAACAAAATCATCTCAAGAACAGTAAAATGCAACATGGTTGAGCTACTTTTAAATTTTAACATATAATCAGAAAAGCCAAGTCTAAAGTTTTACTAATTTTACCAAAAGATTTTGACCAGTCAGTTTTTAGTTAGCATACATCAAACACCGAGGCTTTAACACAAAAAAAATTTGAATAACAATAGCTATTGATGAAATTCATAATTATCATACATAAATTCATAGTAACATCAAAGATTCTAAGTTATTCATCCTCATGGTTAAACAGTACATGATGTTTAATGTACTTTTCACAGAATATAATGACTAATTATGAAAAATCTTCTCTAAACGGCCAAAAATACCCTAAAATTTGGCTTATAACTAAAATCTACCCTACCAAACTTCATTCAGGCCCCCTTTATACAGCCAGAAGGTGATATGGGAATTTAATTTGGGCGTCGGTATAAATTGCTATTTCCAGATCAGAGCCAAAGGCTCTGACATCCTGAAGATGAGAGTATGGGGGTAGGGCACTGTAAGCCCCCCTTTGGGGTTTTGGGTGCAACCCCTAGAAAATTTTGAATATATCTTGAGATCGTTACATAAGGCACATTTCAACTTTTATATTGTTAATTCAAACGATTCTATAAATTACTTCATCATTCTTCCAACAACAGTGTGATATTTTTATTCTGATAGCGAGGTTATGTAACTTTAAATATTTAAGGCAGGGACTTTGTGTAAACAACATGAAGACAGTAATATAATATAAATTTAACATTAACGATTCTTAGAATTGTTTTCTTCCATTGGATATTACATAAGATGATTTGGTGTGAAGTAAGTTTGTAGTCATAGTTTCCAAAAAACACATCTTAAATAATTTTCTGTAACCGTTTTTATTTACCATAATATTAAAAAAATTCAATTGCTTATTGTGTCTAGCAGTCGTACTTCTACCAGTACTCTCAAAGAGACTAGCACATTCGTGCTCGTGCAGGCAAGGTGAAGAAAAAAAATGTGAAAGGCTAAAAAGTAGGCGTAAAAATTATAATTTTTTAAAATCTTATTGAGATCCATATTATTTTCCTTTATTGCACTGTAGTGGTAGGATAAAAGTGTGTCTATTTTACTTAAAGAATAACTAATAAATTGATGAAAAATCAAGGCAGGTTTTTTCTTCAGTAAAACTTCAGTTAAACATAAACATAATTTAACACCACAAGCAGGTAATTATTTAAATTCACTTTTTAATACGACTTTTTAAAATGACTTTTTGAAAATGAAGCTGAGCCTTGACGTCTTTTGGTCCAAAGCGACATTCAGGCAAACATAAAAGACTGATGGGAAGCCTGTTTAAGCTTCCGGTAATAATGCAATCCTCCTTTAACCATACCAAAATAGAAATATTTGGGAATATAATTGAAATCTAAATATATGATTAAAACACCAAAAAAAAAAAGTGCAGCAAAGTGGAGTTACCTTGCTAGATACAAAAACAAACATATTAAAAAAAAATTCTACATGAAAGTATGATATTGATGTTTGATAAATATTAACACTTGTCAGCCGGGTTGTTGCGCAGGCACTGATTTCTTTAATGAGAGCACTGTCCTACATCATCCCTCCCACCCTAACTCCTTCCGCTTTCGTTTAAGAAATAAACATCATTGGGTGGCAATAGTCAAATAAAACATAGAGTAGATATTAAGTTGTAGCACAAAATCGAGGTTAGTCAGAAGTACCAATCAAATAACTGAGCGAGGCAATAAAAATACTGACTTATATGATAATATATCATAACAAATTACGTCATAAAGAATGATTCAAATAGATAATCAAATAGGTAATCTGATAACCTAAAAGAAGAATCAACATTTTGAATAATGAATTTTGAATAGTAAAACATATAAACCCTAGATGTCTTTAAAATTGGTAAACTGTTGAACATTTTTGGCTTTATCACCCTCGATAACCAACTTAAAGACTTATTTTGAGTAGTTCAAACCCAGTTCTGAATCCTAAATACACACCTGCTTGTCATCATTGCAGTAATTTTGTAAACGTGTTTTAGTCTCATTTTTTTGTGTTTGTTTTAAGTATTCAACTAATTTGCCATACAACTCAAAATCATGCAAATAAGCTATTTAAATTTATACATAACTTTAACAACTTACAGCTGCTGGAGAGGTTTGTTTTGAAATAACTTCTTTCAACTGGCTCCTATATACAACCACGCTAAATAATAAATGAAAGATATAGTTTCATATTATTTCATGGTTTTTTTATGTGAAATAAGAATCCTGTTGCAGTATGGCAATACTAAATAAATCAATACTTTAACAAAAAATTTTTCTCAATATTACGTTTAGAAATTTTTACTTATATTTTAACTAACGTCATCCGATTGCCACAAGATTTATGTCACTTGAACAACATCTTTGTTAGACCATATTTATTAGTTTCTTTACTTGATTAAGAAATGAAATAAACAAATTATTGAAAAAATTTTGTATAATATTTTTATGCAAAGCCTTAAATTAAATTAATAGTGAAAATCTTATAAACGCTACTTAAAAGTAATAATAGAACCTGGAAACATGATAAAATCAAGGCTGGAAGAGCGATACCAGCAATAATTCAAAATTTTTAACTTAATGGTGAACATATAGTTACATTGTTTGAAAAAATAAAAAATAAATAAAATAAATCTGTCTGTAACACTTTATGGAAGAATTTCTGTCCACAATAGTTCTTATAAATTAATTATCTTGACCCATTTATTTTACCACCTGTTGGGGCCGAAAAGCAAGAAACTGGACTTTCATATATACTAGCATGTTAAAGCTTGTTGTGGTCATTTTAAGAAATAACAACAAAACCTCAACCATATTTAGCCATTTATTTTTTGTCATATCATAGCTGATGGTGAACAGACAACTAATTTTTCGCACACAACAAATTTTTATAGATAGATCGATATAGATATAGATAGATAGATAGATAGATAGATAGATAGATAGATAGATAGATAGATAGAGGTTCCAATAAACAATGCTATAAAACAGTCAATATTTCAGTAAATTTTTGTTTTTCCCTTAAATTTTGCATTCTTGTCACAAGTAAATATTTCCGTAAAAAAATGTCGTCTAGTCATCTATATAGTGATTTTAGAACAAAACCAAATCATGTTGTTGACATTAAAAATTCAAACCATGTGCATGACAATAATCTTAATTTTTCCAAAATTATCTTTGTCTATACTTGACCACAACAAATTGATTTTCTTTTCTAGCGCTTATTAATACATTAGAATTTTTTTTCTAAGAATCTATTCTTGCTTGTATTAAAAATTTATTATTGATAATTTATTTAACAACTCTCTATCACTAAAATATACAAATGAAATAAAAAATAGTCATAAATTGATCTTTATGAAATTTGACTGTCTGAATAATAAAATTATTTCACAATCTATTTATCCAAGAACACACCTCTAAACACAACATGCTTTAACGAAACAACTTATTGATGATATGGTGTGTACGCATCATTTCTTATTGAAATTAATCCAAATTAGATGGAATCTCAGAATTTAAGTAAAGAAAAAAGTAAAATAGCAAATATAACAAATACAGCTACATTATTTTTCCTAATATTATAATTTTTAAAAGCATATGTCAAAAAATGATTTTTTTACCACTTCTGTGTATTATCAGACAAAAAAATAGATGGCACAAAGATAATAGCACTTTTGACCCGAAAAAAATTGAATGATGAGAAGCACCATGTAGGACCAATACACCATTGATAAAATCTATTCTGAAATTAAATTAAATTCAAACATACACTTTCAATGCAATCATGAACGCTGATATATCATCTGTCCAACAAACATATTCCATTGCACATTGCTACAGATAATATTACATTTTTTTAACCAAGAAATCTAGACTTCCATAACTATTTTCTTTTATCATTCTGGTATTTTACATTTCACATTATTTAAGTTTGAAATATCTATAAAAAACAATGATTTCTGTCAAAGAATTGAACTTGTTATCAAATTGCTTAATGCAATTCCTTGATAACTGGTCTCAAGTCATCTGGATCTGACATTTAATTTTCATGCTTGCCTAGGTTAAAATAGGACTTCCAAGCTATTCCGTTTTTGACTAATTCATTTATTTATTCATTTATTTATTAATTAACTAATTAATTAATTATTTTATTTATTTTTGTATTCATTTATGTATTCATTTATTTATTTATTCATTTGTTTGTTTGTTATGCGTTCATTTATTCATTCATAGTTTGTTGGTTTTTTTGTTTGTTTATTTATTTATATAACTCAAAATTTGTACAGACTTGATAAAATTTACTTTTTGAAACTATTGGTGACCCTTACTGGCTAACAAAGGTATTAACTCACTAAACTTGTTCCAACTACTCCTTGTTCCAAAAACACTGCATTCTGCACCTCTTCTGGCTGCTATAATGCTACCTTATTAAAATATTCTATTCCAACATCCAAAGTCTGGCTTCCACAATGTAATACTACAATTTCTATTTATTTTGTTTGTGTCTCCAATTCTATTCAATTAAATTCTTCATTTAAACTCTTAGCGTTCCAGTCCTCTCCACCTTGGCCCTCCTAAAATTTCAGGTACCTCTCCAATTCCACCTGTATCTGCTAGTACCAAAAATCAAAAACGCATATATCATCTATAATCAATGACTAGAATAATCTTTCAAGATTTTTTTTTAAATCAAAATTTAACAAAATGATCTGACATTGTTTATTTTGCATGCATCAGACAACATCTCGAAATTTCACTTCTCAATTTTCTGACTTTTCCGAAATAACTTCCTAAATTTTTCATATAATCAAAAAAAATATGGCTCTATTCTAATGTATAAAAAATAACGTTTTCAAACAAAAAGAAAATTTCTATCTTTTCAAAAAGACTTTATTTCATCATCCATTCCCAAATTAATTGAAAATTTCTAAATATTAATTGCATGATTTAATAAAATCTTAACTACAATTACTTGAATTCAAAATTCTTTTAGATATAATATAAATAAAAAATATAAATATTTTTCACCTTTAAAGAAGAAATTTTAAAATTGCCAATAGGTAAAACATATTGATGAAAAACCAAAACTGCATTCCAATAATAATAACAATAATAAATACAAAAAAGATAGAGAAATTAAAGCTTAAATGTAAAGATTGAGGTCTTTGATAGAAACTAGATAAATTATAGTTCCAGACAAAACCAGACTTTAAAATATTTTCTGCTATCTTTTATCTTCCTACCTGCTACCTTTGTAAACAATTTAAAAGCCTTAGTTTTGTTATTTTAAACCTTAGCTATTTCAAACCAAAATCTAATTAAAAAGCAATATATTTGTGTTGAAGCAAAATTAAGAGGCAATCATAATGAGAATTTTCACCATAAAAAAAAAAAAAAAAACTTTACAATTGGTCCTGTAATGACAGTCCGAATATTACTATTATTTGAAAAATGACAAGAACAACTAACCTCCCTTGTTTGTTCCGGCAGCCTTTATGTGCACAAGCAAATATATTCAATGTTCTATGGTATGCAGAATCTGTTAAAGGACAGTAAACCTGAGCTATGTGCCACAAATGTTGACTGCATTTGTTGCAAGAGGGAATCTTCATTGAAGGATTCATCCAATCCTTGTAAAAATGAAAGTAAATATAAATCTGGAATTTATTTTTGCTGGAAAATTTATTTGTTGAAAACATCGCTGTCATATAACAAAACAAATTAACTAACTATCACGTAAAGTTCATGCTGATTTTTATTTAATGAAAGGCCAATCTAAAATAAAAAAAAAAAAAAAAATGTTGACTAATAAGACATAAAAAATTAAAACCATGAAATATTCTGAAATACGGAGACACTATTTCTGCTAAACCAGTGGTGTAAATTAGTTGGTGATAGATAGAATGCCTTGGAACACTAAAATGTATTGAGCAACGTCTGACATCTTAGATATTCAGCTTTAAGTTTTCTAAAAAGGAAACTTGATAATTAAAAATGTTTACTCTAAAAACAAAAAATTATGAAACCCATACGTTTAAATAAATATAATTGAAAATTTGAGCATATGCCGACACAAATACCCAAATTGAGTCTTTGAAAATGAAAACTGGCTAACCAAATAAGAGACTGGCAATTAATCTATTGATGGAATTACATACGGGATGACCACCAATCTTGTTACAAGTCCAGTCCACTACATCTTTAATTTCTTGGTCAGCAAACCCAATTAAAGTGCTCATTATTTTTAATTCTAAGGTAACAATGTAAAAAATATTTAAGCAAGGATAAGATAAACTGCCAAGGCCTTTAATAACAACAAGATAAGATCTGCACCTTTTAACAACACAAATAAACTGGCATGATATGAAAAACTGAACTAGAAATTTAAAAACATTTCTTTATAAGGGCACCTTTAAAAATTAAACAGTCGTTTTGACCTTCTTCAAGTGTCATAAAAAATGAGAGTAATTAAATTTCTTAAGAATCCTAATTTAAGAGAATTAAGAAAACAAAGTTAAATATACCATCACCTTAAAGGTTTCTTTTTTTTATAAAAAGGAAAATTCTATGAGCTGCAATAATAATTGCATGAAAAACTAATATCAGATATTTAATTTCTAAAACAACTATATCACTTCTAAATGAATGCACTGTGTTGTTTTAAAAGATAAATAAAATGTATGGGTTTATTTGAGAACTTTTTCCTGGGAACCATGGTAGTATTTTTTGAATACAGAATAAAAATTTAAAAAAATTCAAAATAACTTTAATAACTTTTAATTTTCAAAATAACTTTTAAGACCTAAATGTATTATTTAGGGCATAACACCCTGTTGCAGCCTTACCCTTTTGTACAACAAAAAAAAAAAAAAAAAAGAGATAAAATCCTTTGAAACAGTAGAGAAATAATTTAATAGTTTATATAACCTTGATAAAGATGTAAGTCAAAACTAGTCAGTATAAAAAACATAGTTTTTGTCTGATTTTATAATTACCTTTTGCTATGATTACTTATTGAATTTAAATTATTAGTTTTGGGGTCAAAAAAATTTTGAACGTTGTTTCCAGACTTTGTGTGTCCATATTAACCATTATCAACTAAAATTATTGTGATTTATATCCTAAATAGATAATGTATACAAATTTTAACGCAGATAAATGCAATATTTCGAATGATTTTGAAATATGTTAACTTATTAATAAAAGCTTTTACAAAAACAAGCAAACCATGATTTTTAACCCCTTTTAAAAAATGGATGGAAAAAAACTTTTTAATGATGATGACAAAAATAACAACAAAAATAGACTTCATCAAGTGGTTTAGTGGAAATCCCATCAAAGCTGACCTATGTTTATAAAAATTACACATATATTAGTCTGATAGTGCACTAGAAAATGTAAAATTGTGTTTTGTTAAAATTAATGGATTCTGGAGTCTTAGTGAAAATAGACAACGATTAAAAAAGAAAAATGTATAATTTCACAAAGCGCATGAAATTATGCCTTCAAAAGATTCAGCTAAAGAAACTAAAACTGACCACAGATTTTGACTCATTTTGTGCCTGGGCCAATGAATGAAGCTTTCTCACAGCTGATCTTAATATGTTCCTTAAAAGACATCATTTTTAAATTAGAACTTTGACTTAATTTAGCCTTTTCTGCGCAAAGGCTCCTGAAAAAATATTTAACAGTTGATAACACGACTACATCGTTTTTGAACATTCTTTTCTCATAATTCATTAATAACAGAGATTTAAATCTAAACACAGTGTGTAAATTTACTCAAACATTGTTACGAACCAGGCTCTGAAAAAGTAATTACTGTTAATATGATAAATCTGTGAAACATACATTTTTTATTAATAAAAAATTATTTTATTATTTGAATATCAATTAAGAGCACAAAATGATCCCAGCATTCAAGATTAATATTTTGATCTCACTGTTACACGAATATAAGATCATCTTGTAACAACACTATCACAAAAATACTTGAAACCTATGCTTATGTATTAAAATGAAAAAAAATGGTCAAAAAAATTTTTATAGGCCCTAAAATCCTTAATTAATATTTTTTATTTTTTCCCCTTCAAAAAAAAATTTCATAAAAAACTAATTGATAATTTTTAAAAATAAGCAAAAACTGAACTTGCTGAAAGGGTAATAAAAAAGCATATATCACAATGATAACAATGGTAAAATAAAAACCTTAAATTCACTAATCTTTTTTCTGAGAACTAGCATAACAGTTCTTAATATATGCAACATAGTAAAAATTGCTAAACAACATAAACATAGAGGCTCCATACATTATAGAATAAATACAAAACCCATAGTAGGTGTATCCATAAAACCCAAATCCCATACCAAATAGAAACTGAGCAATCTGAAACTTTGTGAGTGTTTTCTTCCATGTAGTACTAACATGGCCAACAATTGCAGTATGTGCGTAATATGTATATAAGAAAATATGAACAACAGAATTAATACAGAGTAAAATGGCAATCGGAGATATGGGAAGATAAGTGAACGAATAATTTCCAAGGATAAGTATTGAAGCATGGTGAAACGTCTAAAAAAAACAAAAACATTACATTAAGAGAAAGACAACAAAACTTGCAAAACCACGGTTTTGACAGGGTTTAATCTCAACAGCAGTTGACAAAGTGCCTCTTTCAAGAACATCACCTCTTAGTAGCTAAACTTATTTGACCTCTAATTTTACTTTATAATTTTATAACTGATGGGTTTATGAATTAAAATAAATTTGATTGTAGGTAAAATAAGAAATTGCCATTTGTTTAGCAATTTATTAAGGTGTAAATCACAGAAACTAATAGGTTGTTTACTGACATTTTCTAATTTAAAAAAAAAAGTAATTCTTTATTTTTTCCATCATTCCTTTAAATTTCCTTGTCTTCCTGATCACAAATATAAATTACAGAGTAAATTTAATTTGCTTTGTTAGCCAACAGACAATAATAGTGATAAGTTGAAACCATTTTTAAATACAAAGGTCTTGTCATGAGTAAATGCATAGGTGGACTTTATTAAAGCCAGTGCAATGTCCTCTATGTGGACTGTCTGCTCTCCTTCCTTTTACCCCTTTCCTTCCCCACCCCCTTTCCTTCGTATTTACCCTTTTGTCTTCCTCCTTTCCTTCCCCAACCCCAGTGCAGCCCACCATGGTTCATTCCATGAACAGCAGACAATAATAAATAAATTAATAAATAAATATGCTTTTCTCCTGTTGTATAATTTTGCCATGTTTTCTCAAAAAACTATTAAAAACAATGCTGGCAAACAATTTTTTTGTAAACATGTCAGAAATTAATCACTAATGCAAAAGTGTTGTGAATGCCGTTGGGTAATTCGTCATGGACACTAAATAGTTTGATTTTCTCAGTATGATTCTGATCGTAGATCGTAGAAATCGATTTCGAATTTTTCGCAGTAACCAATAATAATACTTCATAAACGAAACTAAATGTTTATTTGAATAAGATTTTCTAGCTGTGATAAAATTATGTAACTCTTATTTTTATTGTTTATCAATCTTGTAAACAAGTTAAGTTTATTATGAGTTATGGTAACAAATATATTGTCGATATTAAAAAGTGCATTTAGTTAGTTTTTACCATATTTGAGTAATGTTGAAAAGTGTTTTTAAAATTGATCTTCCAATAATGTCCAAAAGTTTAAGAGAGTCTTTTGTAATTTTGCAAATTTCAATGCCATACGCTAGTTTAAGTACAACTAATGCATTTCATAGTTGTACTATTGTGCTGGGATGAAAAAAGCAAATTCCGTTTTTATTCAATGTTTTTCTGATAATTTGGGCTTGCGATATTCGTTCGTTTAAATTTATATTGTTTAGAGAAGCTTTATTACTTCTGTTATGATCGCTATCTGATATAAAACCAAGATGTTTAAGCTTGCTGCTAAGGGTTACAAAAGTATCACTAATGTTAATAGAGGCATTTCTAAGTAAGCTTTTTCTAGATATCTTAAATTCAATTTTTAAAGAGTTAAATTTAATAAAATTCCATTGTCCATATGATTCACACTTAATCATTAGTGTCTGAAGTCTGGATAATGTAGTACTTAATAAGATAATGCTATTGAAAACGGCTTCGATACCTTGTTTTAACTTAAAAGTTCTTAATAAATGACAGTTGTATGAAATTAATGCAGTGCCTAATGCATATAGTGATGATATAACTTGAGAGATATTTGTTTCTCAAAATAATTTTTCAAACAAAATACTCCAATTACAGCTATCGAAAGCTTTTTCAGCACAGATACTAAACATATAAACAGGTGAATTATTATCGTTATAGAATTTTATTGTTTCACATATTCTGCATGCAGAGTAGAACTATTACTTTTGAAGCCATATTGTGAGAGTGGCTTGTTGAAATATCAGCAGCTACAATTACAATCAAATATTCAAGCAATTTTGTAAATATTGGTATGTTACGGTAATTATTCGGATTATTAAAGGAATTTTTGTAAGATTTTACAAGTGGTACAATTTCAATACAAGGATATAACAATTTTTTATTAAAATACATATTATTTTTCCATTGTTGAAAGTAAAAAGAAAGTATATTACGACAACGAGTAAGTTCATGAGTCTATCATGGTTTTTAGAAGTGTGCCGCTGATGAAGGATAAAGAATATTATAAGCATAAAATGCACTATCTGTGATATTCTGATAAACGTGATTAAGTCTGTGTTCAATATTTTCTGTATTAAATTGGTATTCTTTAAATACTATATTCAGCTGATCATTATAAACTTGAATAAAATTAGGATCTTTCAATAATTTTGGTGGGATAAATTTATCATTTGTAATGTTAATAAAGTCACATTTAATGATATTTGTTCATAATTTATGTTAAGAGAAACTGGAAGATGGTCACTGATATTTAAATGCGAGGGATCGTGTACTTTACAGTTATCATAATTGAGAGAAGTGCTTCTAAAAAGAGCTATATGATCGGTATATGAAGAATGCAGTAGCGATTTATGTTGATAAGTATATAATAGACCAAAGTCATGAATGATATCAACAAGAGAGAGAGAGTTATTTTCTAGAAATGCTCTGAGTGTGAGTTTCGTTTTAAACTATTTCTAATAGAAGAATCAAAAATACTATCAGGAAAAGATTGGAAATCTCCAGAAATTATAATTTCACATTTATCTTCATTTTAGAATTTAGTATTTAGAAGTGTTTTAATAGTATTAAGCTGCTCTCTGTTTTCTTCACTGTCAGAGTTATTGGAACAAGGTAAACACCAACTACAAACAAATTCAACATTGATTACACCAGCTGAATACAGAAAATATTATCGTCTTGAATACTATCAAAAAGTTTATTTCTGATAACAAATGAGTTACCTCCAAATAGTCGACATTTTTCATGTGTTGTGAGACGAATTAAATAAATTTTTCAAAAGAAACTTTTTGAGATTTTATCAAAGAGAAAATATAAGCGATGTTCGATTTAAAGCTCTGACCATTATATGCACAAAAGGAAAAGTTTAAGATTTTGCTATCAGTCTAGTTTACATGTTGCCCCATCTTGAATTAAAATCGGTATTTGGTGATCGATATTGGTCATTTGTTATTTAAGATACGGTTAATGAGCTTACCCGCTATAAATTTTGTTTTTTTTTTCCTTAAATCGGGTTGCTTCTAATAGGTCTAATTCTTTTGCTAACCGTTCTAAATTCATCGTCAGACTGTATACGATTACTTTGGTTGAAAAGTGGAACATGGGGTGGTGCTCTAGAAATATTCATATAAAGATTAGTAGTAGTAGTGTTAGAACATAGCTGTCATTGTGGCTGTAAATAATAAACATCTGTGAGTGAGGATGTTGAATTCGCAAAATTTTCTTCTGTATTTCTTTGCCAATGATTTAAAATATTATCATGAGAAACTGTTCTTTGAACATGGATATTTGTTTTATGAGAAAATGGTTTCCCTTCATTAAATAAAATTTTTTTTTGTTCCTCAAATTTTACTTTCAGCTTTTTTGAATTCTTCTTTTAAATCATTGTTCTATTTTCGAAGAGCATTCAAAATGCTTAGTATTTCTTTTATGGAGGATACAACAAACAGTTTTATTGACTCAACACAGACAGTTTTATCGACTCAACTCAAACTAGGAAAATTTAAAACATGTTTTGAGCTAATAACTGCTTTAGTAATGCCCTTATAGATCTGTTTTTTTCAGAAGGAGTGATCGAAAACATAAACAAATCCTCTAAACAAGTACTAGCTTTATATATTTAGTACTGCATTTTCATGATCTAGTATTCTTGTAAAATTGAATCTTTTGTGCGAGAACATCTCTTGAACTATATCGATATAATTAGTTATGAATTTTCCATTGCCAGATTTTTAAAATGAAAAAATGTCAACTAATGAACGTGGCGCCATCTTGCCTTGAGTGACAGAAAAGTGTGTTATTCTTGTTGTTTTTTTTTAAATATTTAAATTGATCTTGTAAATATATTTTTTAATTTGCAAATAATTAATAAATAAACTTGTGTCATTTTATTTGTTACCGTATTTTGTAATTTTTATTAATCTGAAACTAATTTTTATTTTCAATACTATAAATATTGTTCAGCAAAAGCTGTTTTGCACGGGCGATTTTTAGCCCACGTAAATGAATGAATGGTGGGCGTGGAGGCAGGCACGGGCAATCGCCCACCATTCATGGCAAGGCCTGAATACATATTATTTCTTGATTTTGATAAAATAAAATGTCTCATTATCATAATTATTAAGCTCTCTTGAAAATTTATCAACCAAATTTTCAGAAAAAATTTTGGGCAGGTGGCAATATCATAAGAAAATTATGAAATTTTCAAAATATAACCATTACTGACCTAATCGATAAATTTTGAATTTTTTTCTTGCCCTGCTTCTAGGGAAGTATAATTTTTTTGGCAGATGAGCATATAGATAAAACATGTACTCTATGGCACTATAACATAAAATTACAAGAAAAACATGTTTTAAAATTAAAATTAGTCTATTATAGGATACTTAGGCCCAAAAAGCAAAGAATCTGAAAGCATTAATTTCTTAGAATTTATTTTTGCAAAAGGCCATTAAGAGAGGGCAAAGAGGGCATTAATAAAGGCGCTCAATGTATAAAAGGGGCTTATTAGAAAGAGTTTCTTGTTAAAGAGAACCATTGATCAAAGAAAGGCACTTACTTTAGGAAGATGTTTTTTAAAGTAGGATGTTTATAGCATGGTATTAACTCTTTCCAGACCATGAGATTTTTACAGAAAATTAGGTGCTTTAACAAAAAGCTTCCTACCTTCAGATTGGTTTGTCTCTCTTAATAATTGACCTCTTGATGAAAAGCCTATCAATTACTGATTTGGAAATCAATATTTTCAAAAAAAAAAATTCACCAGAAAATCCATAATGGCGCTTTAGCTGCAGGAACTTTTCAAAAAATTAAAATAATTTAGTTTTCAAAAGTTCTACTTTTCTATGGAATATTCCTTAGAATAGAGAAAAAAATCTAAAATTTCAATGTCTCAACATGACTAGTTCTTGAGATAACCCCAAAATGACAATGACAACATGTATTCCAGGAAAATGCTTAAAAATTACAAGAGACTTTAGCATAGAAGAACGTAAAAACTAATTTTTACATTTTTACATTTCTTCTTCATCTTCTCTATTAAATGCTTCCATTACTAAAATCAATATCACTTCCATTGGTCATTTAGCACATAATCAACAGCACCTTGCAAGGAATCGCTGTGTCTACTCAACTTTTATGTAAATAAAATTTCCCAGTCCCACACAAATCCGGGTTGCGCACACTTTCACTTTGAAGGTGATTTTCAACTGGTAAACAATTTCTACTAATGGACTGGAAACCAATTTTATTTAATTCCCCGTAAAATTTTGTTTTAGAAAATTTCAGCACTTCTGCAGATTTAGAAATGGCTTGGGTGTTATGGAAGTTTCAAAACATTGGGAAAAAATGGCCGGCAAAAAAACCACCTCATCAATTTTTTTTCTGACACTATTAATAATTACTTTGGCAATTGCCGATTACCGAGGTGAATTTCTATGGGCTGAAATAGCTTGGTATATCTATCAGTAACATTTCAATAGCTAACAGGCTAAGTGATGACTCTATTTTCCACCACAGTCTGATTATGAATCCATGGTTCCTGTGAGAACAATTTTCCGTTGTGAGGTCTCGAAAGAGTTAACAATTCATAAAATTGAGCAAACACAAACCTAGGAAATGTAGGAAATGCTCAGAAAAAATTTTAATTCTAGTGGATAGGTCACTAGACTGATAGATAAGAAGCCTTACTATACATCGTTATGAAATGTGGGTGACACACATGTGTGCGTTATTTTAGAAATTGTATTGCATGTTGTCTCTATGTCTATTTTCTATATTGGGAGAAATAGGTTGCTGGTTAAAGATGGAAGTTTCACCAAAGAAATACAGCTACTAGCAAATAAAACCATTAATATTGTTGGTGTTCTATATTGGTAGGAAATGATTTATGGCATATTCGTGATGATGGGCTATAGAAAGTATACTAAAGAAAATAGGGATAGATTGATAGTAAGATCTGATACATGAAATTTATTAAAAGGGTTCTTTGATTGGCTAAGGTGCTTAAATTGATGATCAACAATGCTCTGACTATACATCTTATGAGGCTTACAATGAGTACAGCGCTACTGCAATTGACATCTCTAAGGCATTCAACAAGGTGTGGCGTGCTGGACTTCTCCATAAGATGAAGTCATATCATATCTCTTGTAAAGTCTTGAATATCAATCATAGAGTTTTTTTTTGACAGAGAAATCTAGGTGGTCCTCGATGGCCACTCATACTTTTTGAAAAAAACCGAAATTCTTTAGATAAACCATTTTAGGGAATCTTTCCTTCCACTTGTGCTGATACTGGTAATAAACACACTGAATCTATGTAGATTTGATTGTTAGGCTTAACGTTCTCAAATAAATTTCATTGGAATTCTTACATTGAATCCATTGCAAAATATGCTGCCATGAAGGTTGGATCTCTATTCCGGGTGTGACACTTTCTTCCGCCTGAGAGTATTCTTTATATCTATAAGGCTACCATTCAACCATGTATTAAATATTGCTATATGTCTACATCTTCTTGACCGAATTCAGAAATGCATACTCAACCTTGCTGGTACTGATCTTGGCTCGAATCTTCAATCACTTTCCCATCTAAGAAATGTAGTCTCGTTGTCATTGTTGTATAATCATTTCCATGATCATTGCTCTGATTATTTGAAAGAATTAACGCCATTACTTAAGACTTCCTCAAGGACCACAAGGTTTTCGTCTCGTCTTTAACGGTGCAGATCCCATATTTTCATTAAAGCTTTATTCATCAAGTTTCTTCCCACATACGACATGCTTGTGGAACTATATGCCTTCTAATTGCTCTCTTTTGGATTATGATCCCCAATATGTCAAACAATATCTTTCTCAGTTCATGCAAAATCTACTTTATCTTTATCTCTTGTTTTAACTTTCTGACTGTTAGCGGCTTTTAGTCTTGCACTAATTTAAAAAATTTAATAACGCTATTTTCTTTAAAAAGAAATCTTTCTTTTTCTATAGAGTCAAAAATCTTTTGAGTCGAAAAATTTAAACTAGCCAAATTTTTTGATCTTCAGATTAAAGGTTAAAAGGATTTATGAATACCTTTGTTTGGGATCATTTTCAATAAAATTCGAGACCACTTACTACAATAATTAGAATGTCTATTTAGAGTTGAAATTATTATTTGAAAATCTACCATATGGTTTTTGAATTCATGAAAAAATCTGTTGTAAAGATTAAGTTATGGTAGGAAATAATGCAACGTGCTACGCAATTAATTTTTCCAAAAAAAAAATAAATAAATAACATATACCTTGTAAAAAAAGTATTTCTCATTTGCGCATTAATTAACATCACCTAATTAATATAAAAATTAACCAACGAAAAATAAAGAAAAATTCTTATTACCCAAACTGTACATTCACAAATTAAAAACTCATAAAATTTCTCTGTCTAAATGAATTTTGTGTAGACAAAAATTTTAGGAAATAGTATTTTATAAAATATATAAATACCTACATGCAAAAATGAAATCTGCCTCCATTTATGTCGAAGAACCATGAAAACTGTATCTAACAATTCTAAATTCTTTGAAATTGTATAAATTAATAAACCATTCGAGATTATTTTATTTCCAAACGGTTCAAACATAGTGTTTGTGATATAAGCACCATAGAACAAATAAATCGCTGATAAAACGCTGAGCAAAACACAAATGATGTTGTAAACAAGCATTACCTAAAGTAAAACATCAAACTATGTTATTATAGTGAGGGCAGATTATACCTTGATACTTCAAATTTTGATAGAAGCATGAAACTTGGTCAGAATGTTATTTAAGACATTATAATTAGAAAATTTGAAGAGAGACACTACTGGAAGTCACTTGGACAAAATTTTTTATTTTAAGACTAAAAATTGCTTCAAATTAACTCCAAAATACGTAAAACAAACAAAAGAGCTAGGGAAAAGTGTTCCTTGGTGTCGTCGACTCTAATTACAGCCAATTTTTATCATTTGAAAATTAAAAATTTTTACAAAAAAAACACCAACAAAATTTTTGAATAGTATGAAATTTTACTTTTCATAAACTGGAGTAATTTATTCTAATTTATTTTAATTTATTCTAATTTAATTTAATTTATATTAATCAAAACTGTAAAACTTTTGTGTGGATTAGATTAGTTGTGAAGTTACTTTAAGAATTTGTCTGTATTCTCAAGGTTTCGTGAAACTAATCAAATCACCAATCATCAAACCGAAATTCGTTCCACATGATAACTGAAAACTTGAAATCATTTGAAACTATTTCCAGGCTACCAATGAGCTTGAATCGCTGATGTGAAAAGTACAGCAATCTGGAATTGGTTGTTGTGTTTATGCATAACAGAGTAGTCTCGAAACAAAACATGTTTTTTCTGTAACAAAAAGAAAAGGTTGAAAATTAGAACTAAACAATCGCGTCCATGATATTGCAAAATCTCTGAATGATTCTAGACTTCTCGCAAAACTAAGTGAAGGAAACATAATTGCAACTGTTGCAAAGTTTAAAAGCTGAATTGTTTAGTAGCACTTTACAATTGTCAACGGGGATTCCAAAACCAATGACTAAAACATCCTGTAAACAAACAAAATTTGAAAGGTATCGTTTTAAATTATGAATATGAAGCATAATAGGTTTAAACATGTTTAGCAAATATAAAAATAATATTTTTAATGCCCTCGAAACGACTAAATAATTGAAGGGATGCTTAATGAGAGGGTGGAGAGGGATTAAGCATTACCTAAAACTGGATTTAAAAAATCCAATCCATTATTACCAAAAAACTTTGCATAAAATACGATATTGATGGTCTTGTTTTCTCCTCAAATCTTAAACCTGTATTATTTACAACTACAGCGATAGACAATATTGACCAAAATTCAACATCAACAGCTGTTCAGAACTCATTCCATGGTTGGTATAAGTCTCTCCGTTTACCAACACCAAAACACATGAATCGCCATTAAAACATTTTATCTATATCAAAAGTGAAAACCCTGAACATCTCATCTGATTTAATTTACCATATTGAGTATACCAACATCATGCATGCAAAATTTGGTAAACCTGAATATCCAGTTGCACCTTCTATACATCTACCAACATCATGAGTTTCAGTCTTATAACGCAGCTATACTATGGATTTGTGTTTTAGAGAATCCGTTACCAGATATTGATACATCTTTTGCAGCATTTTATTCTACTAACATCAATCATAGAAATAATACAAAAAAACTTAACTGCTTTATTACCTTTAATGTATGAATCTATTAATTCCACATCAATGTTGTACCACTACACAAAAGTAACCAGTAACCTAGTTAACTGCTTAAACCCTGGACAAACAACTGTGATGACTGGTGATCTATCAGTCTACCAAGTACAGTGGTTGCATTTACAGAAAAAATTCTCACTTACTGATTTACAGTCATTGAACTCGAAGTATTATTATTCATGTTTATAAAAAGCCTTTGAGCTGCTGATTTTAACCTTTTCTTTAGACAATGTGAACTAATCTCGTTGGCTACCGATTTTTCTCAACAATCTAAATTCAATGCGAAACGAGAAGTCAGATGCATTTGTGGTGCTTTTAAGTAAGGTGCTTTCACAGTAAAAAAGTAACAGTGTTCTCGAACATCGGAATAAACCAAGCTCACAACCAGCACAACAAACTAATAAAGAGATATGGGGGGTGCTGTTGGAATATTGGATAGCATTATTAAAGTGGGCTGAAATAATTCAACCTCACCACGAGAGTACAAAACATTTTGAAGAAATATTTCAAAGACAAAATTTTGTTTGAAAACGCGTTGGTAAAATGCATTACTTAACATCATAACAAAATAATATCTTGATGAAAGAGCATCTTCATCTGTAAGAAACGCACAAACAATGGGTAACATCAGTTAAGAAAGTTTAACGGATCATCGGATTCTGCAGCGATATACAACACAGTAAAAAAAAAAACTCTTCCGAAAAAATTACTTAAATGCAAACAAATCCAAACAAAAAGTGACCAGTCAGTCTAAATGTCCAAGTGGCAGTTATATGCAAGCCAATCAAGAGATGATGACTGAGAAAACTTCTTTGCGCAAGGAAATCCTATGTATCCATTGAATTGTCAGAATATGGAAAACTACGAAAGTTTGACGAAAGTAGAATTTTTTAAATGCTGAGTGAGTTTTATGAACCCAAATTGAACCATCTAACGTCGAAATAAAAGTAATCAATGGAACAGCTTTTGTAAATATTAATCAACTAAGGATTTCTAAAACTTATCATGAATATTGTAAAAGAAAACTGTTTTATAAATTCGAAACATTTGGTTTAAAGCGATTAGATGTTATTTTTGATGTATATCATCCAAGCAGAATCAAAGGAGAAACGTGAGAAAGTCATGGAGACGAAGTAAGAGTTTAATTAAGGCAAAATCACACAAAATTTCAAGAATTCATGAGGCATTATGACAACAAAACAGAACTGTTTCAAATGATTTCAAACAACATTGTTGCAGTTAATTCGATAAACACCACTATTATCGCAATCAATTTATCAAAATTATCAGATAACAGTAACCAAACTAAATCTCTGTCCATTTGAACCGTGTAACCATGAGGCAGTCAGCCCCATTATTCTCAACTTGTATGATGCTTCATCTAAAGGTAGTAAAAATAAATCAATTGTAACAGTGAAAACAGACGTTATTGAAATCACTTTTTACCACTTTTTTTCATTAAATTAATGCTAAAAAAAGCAAAAAACTAAAAATGGAAAACTTTCACCGCTATGGATTACATTGCCAGTAGCTCAAAAACTTGCAGAGTTAGTAAAGTACAACTGTAAAAAAACAATGTTCAGCATGATGCTGATGTTCAAGGGTTCAGCTTCCTTGTACAGAGATTTGTGAATGCCAGTGGTGGTTGTGTAAAAACACTAGAACTTACGATACTCTTATCCCTTATCTTATTATCTTTTTATGTGTGTTTGTAAAAGTCGATCAGCATAAAATTCCCGTTCCGGCAATCTATAGATTTACAAGGTTTGAAAAGAAACATGTAATTCTTGCAAAAGTGATGATGTAAATACCGTTAAAAAAGTTTAATATCATGAAAAGTAATCATTTTCAGCACATAGTCTTTAGATAAAAGCTAATCAGGATAAAATTTCCTTTTCAATGGTATTTATATTGTTTAGGCTTAAAAAAAATATATTTTGTCCAAAAAAATGTTGATGTCACCGTCTAAACGACTTTCAAAAGTGTCTCCCTCAATTTTTTGATAAAAAATGTAATGAAAACATTCTAAGTTTCATGCTTCTTTCATAATTTGAAATATGAAACCTCTTACAATCCTCACTATTAAAGTAGTGTTGATAAGCCCTTCTTTTTTTACTGCCAATCAAATAATCTTATTAAAGTTTTCAAAAAATAAGGGCCATAATGTTTTCTATCATCAGTTATTTTCATAGAACTAAAGTTATTTAAAATACCCTAAATTTAGAAATTAGTTTAAATTTGAAACTTTTTTTTTACAGGTCTGTAAAATTATTGCCAGGAAACGTCTACAATTTGGTCTTAACACATATAGAGTAATTAATGTCTTTTATAATCACTTAAGTTCTACATCTTCTTAAAATTTTTTTATATTATATATATAATATAAAAAATTTTAAGATGTGGAATTTCACGTTAAAAGCCCTTTATTGACTAGCATCTTTAATATGAACTTCCGTGTAAAAGCAACTATAAAACGGCTATTCATCCACTTCAGCATAGTATACTGGTATAAGATTTATAGGCCCTCTGTAGCTATACTACAAACTGCAAGTTTTTGTAATTGTGATCAAATTTTAATACAGTGAACAAGCGATACATGAACAAGGCAATCATATACCGAATCAGTGGTACATAGTCTAGATTTAAAACAAAAAATAAATCGTATCGTAAATATAACTTTTCTTAAATATCAGCTTCAAAGATTTATAACAAAAAAAGTCAGAAAATCAAACAGGTCTTATTTTTGGTCATAAAAAGTAAGTAATTAAGTTTTAATTTTATTGATTTTAATTTTAGCTTAGTGATTTAGCAGAGGTCAATGACATTGACAGTTAATTTAGAAAAATTTTAGTCAACAATTGAATCAATACTTCAGTTTTAAAAAAATCAGACTTTTATAATAAAATGATTTCATTCAGACAACTTTCAAAAAATACCTGTTTAAGCTGCATTATAGGAATGATTTTCTTCCATATTGGTATCAGGAAAATAAAAGCAAGATATGCCACAAAAATAGGAAGTGACTGAAGATTCATACAGTTGATGAAAAAACCAAATTCTCGATCTAGAAACAGAAGAATAAGAATGTAAAGATAAGCGCGTAATACGCTGTGTTATACTAATTATTTTATGTATGTATGTCTTTTTTATATATATATATATATATACGTTGAATTTGCCACGTATGTTTTATAGGTAGTATAACTTATTCTCTGATGTCAAGAAACATCCTAGAGATTCTAAATTGGCAACTGGTGAATGACTAGAACTTTCATGTACTATATAACATAAAACAATGAACTAATAACAAGATAAAAAATGACATTGAAACAATTTTGGTTGGGATTTGATAATCTGATTTGAACCTTTTGTTTCGTTTTATATTGTTAGATTTGAGGGATATGTGATTTTTTTCTATGAAGAATAGTGATACTTGATTATTGACTTTGATTTTTTTTGTAAAAAAATGTGGTTTTTTGTCATGCTTTTTTTGTTAATAGATTTTAATATGAAGTTTAGTTTTATTATAACATATGTTGCAGTTTGTCTTTAATGTTATGTTTGTTTGTGTAAGATGCTATATTTTGTAACACTATGTTTGCCTGAATTATTTTGTTAGAATATTTTTTATATTACAGATTGTTACAAATGCTTTGTTCGGAATTTACGTTTAGCTAGGAAGCTGTTTGCATTTAACTTTAGTTTGCTTTCTTTTGTTTTATAATTCATTAGGGATTTTATTACTACAATTTATTGAAATAAATGTTATATTTTTGTTACAGCCTGACATTTATAATAATGCCAGCATTAGATAGATATATAGCAAGATGTAAAGTATTGAAAGAGTCTTGTAAAAGTACTCGACTAGAATTGAACGAGTGCCTTAATTATAAGTTGACTACAGAAGCGAAGTTTTTAAGCTTGAAGAATATATTGACTGATGTGAGTGACCAGATGAGAGAGAATGAGAATGTTATATTTAACGTGGGGAACCAACAAATTGCCGACACAATATTTCTAGATGGGCCCACGTGGCGGGTCTTGTAGTACTAAGAACGCCCATTTGT
>JAUZNK010031868.1:0-18671 GCA_035046665.1 Euphysa ruthae
AAAAGATTAAATAAAAATTTTTTATATTATTTTTTTATTTTATTTTTTTGTTTTTTTTTTTGTTTTTTTTTTTTTTTCATAATTCTGTGAGTGATTTCCTTGTTCAAACCATATATTTTTTAGCCAGCATCAGCCCGAGGTGCAGGTATTCATGTTATACACAAATGGAGGCAGATACCAAAGAGAAGACCAATAATTGTACAAAAGTAAATTTTGAAACATTCATACTTACATTTTATTAAATATGAAATAAAAAATTTAATTGATCTTCCTGTAAAAACATAGAATTCTATTAATGTTCAATTACCTGTTTTATATTTCTTGCTTCTTTCTTAAGGAATTATATTCCGATTTCAATCTGATGTTAAGAATTATTATTTCTGATTGTTTGGTAAATTTTGAAAATGGGGTAAAAATTTTATGCAAAAAAATGTCTAGCCACTTTGTTTGTTCTCTAAACAATGTCATCACAGCCGAAAATTTTAGTTTTAGCTTTTTTTCAAAAAATTGCTGCTATTACTCTATTAGATAATTTAAGCATGGCAGAAATAAAGATTTAATAGATATAGAAATACAATAAATATTTGTTATCAAATAAAAAAATGTCATACTAAGGTTTCTTTTTGGTTTTTTTATCATAGCACCTAGGAAAAAACCTTTTGTGTTTGAAAATATAACTTCTAATAATTTCACCCCTTTTGAAAATTTTTTTAGGCTTAAAATAAGTCATATTTGTTTGTCATATATGGCTTCTTTGTAAAAAGAATATTATTTCTGAAAGTATTGGTGTTCCGACCATTCTCACATTTTTATCAGGCGTGATAAAACATGTAAAATTTGATTTGAAAATGAAATTCATAATATTCAATGTAGTGTTAGAAGATTTTGCTATTTCAATTAAAAACATTTTGTTGGTACAAAAGTCTATTTAAAAATATATATATTTTTTTTTTTTTTTCTGACCTGTTTGTAAATGGTTTAAATTCTATTAACATTAGACTTATTGTTCAAGATCAAGTTTTTCTAACAAACTCTATTTTTATAAATTATTTTTCATTCAAGGTATATTTCAAAACCACATCTTATCAATGGTTGCAAATATGACTTACGTATATATGTTTATATTTCAAGTTATTATCCACTTCGCATCTATATTTTTAAAGATGGTCTCGTGAGATTTGCAACGTCCAGGTAAATTCATCTTTATATATTTTTGCGCTTATAATCAGGGTTTAAAACTTTTCTTGGCTGTTGAAATTTACTTACATATAATTACATATATTTTGGTATGTGTTAACTTTTGTTGTTTTAACGTTTGTTTGTTTTTTTCTGTTTGTAGATATTCTGCTTCATCAAAAACTTTATCTAATAAATTCATGCATCTGACTAACTACAGTATCAACAAAAAGAACACTGGTGTGTATAACCAAACTGTTGGTGGTTCAGAAATGACATCCCTCCATAAATGGTAATTAGATATTGCTTGGTATTTATTTTTATATTTTTTCAAAGACTAGATACTAACTAATAAATCTTGATTACCTTGAGTTCTTGAGTATTTGAGTTCCAAATTAATTTTTTTATGTTTTAAACAATAATTTTCCATGGGTGGATCATCTTAAAAAAGTATCTGTTTTTTAATTTTATAAGAATATAATCCTTCAAAATCCCATTGTTTGCAACGTCGTTTTAATAACAAAATTTACATACATTACTTTACAATGTTGAACAAGAACTATTTACTAAAAATTGTTTTATCAAACAACCTTTTTATAAAAATCACAAAATAATCAGAAGCAATCCTAACTAAATCAAATCTTTTTATGGAATGTAAACACCACAAAAATAGAGATTTGGTAATGGTGGAAACCTGAATGTAAATACTGCAAAATTAGAAAAGATTCTGGCTAACATAAAGATACTATTCAATTCTTGAAGTTAATGAAAATCAATTACAGACGTAGTATAAAATTATGATAATGTTGTTTCATATTTAAAACAGTTAAATGTTAAATTCTCAATTCGCTCGCTAATTGATACGTGTGACTACATCCTTAAAACATGTGGTTAAATTTTTTAAATATTAGGTTTCACCTCCAAGATTAAGTTTCAAGAATGAACGGTTAGACCTGTTGCAGGACTTCTAAAATATGAATTTTTTTTACTCTAATCTTTAGTTAGAAATTCAAAATTTGGAATACTTGTTTATAAAAAGTGTTTCAGACTGATCATGACCATGGGAATGTAGCGCTATACTCTATCAAGACGCTTAGAGAAATTACATGGTCCTCATAAGGCTCTCGTTCACTTAGGTTAATTGGCTATAACTTTTATTTTTGTTTTTGTGCATTGAAATCATAAAATAATATTAGATGTTTCTTCTCCCACATTTTAACCTTGAGGTCAAATCATCCATCAGATGTTAGAGGTAACATATGATGGATGATCTTCAAAGTAGCTGATTCTGATAATTATTACTGGAAGTTTATACGAACGGTACTGACTGCAACGGTAGTAGAATCATCACATCACCACCCTATGGTAGCATTCTCACAATTTGCTGCTTTTACTTTTTTCAGGGACACAACTCAACCTAACATCTTTTTTCACGCACACTCTAGAATTCTACTAAGGATTTCGCTTTTCTTTTCTCTCAGTTCTCTTTAGATGGTTATTTTACTGGCAGGCTATCTATATACAAAAATAATAATAATGCATACAAACAAGTGCTTCATACTGATGGGCATCTGTTACAGACAAGCGGTATTTCAGTTTTTAAACATTCAGATAAATCTTAATTAGGGTGAGTATTTAAAAAACAAAGTTACGAGTTTGAAATACGTAGCCACAGGTTTGAAATTTTTAGTGTACAAACATATTTTGAAATACACCATAAATAAAAATTTTTTGAAAGTTACAAAGCACTGTTATTGTATTATTTCAAGAAATGATGACCTTATAGCTTAATGAGCTTGTCATTTCAAAGATAGTGGGGTGTTTTTTTTCTCCTTGAAGAAAAACATTGCACGCACAAAAAAAAAAGTTTTTAAAACTCAGAATCAATCAAAAAAATGTAGTCAACCAAATGAACGTCCTGAAAATCAAATATTTTTAAAAAACATAAAACCAAATTATTTAAATACTGAAGTATTTAAATCAACACAACGTAATTCTAAAACATGGACGAAAAGGAGAAAATAACCCAGCTCCTCTACTTATATGCTGCTCACTTTATTAATAGCTTTTTCAACCCTTGGTGCGCCAATTTTCCCTAAATCAAATTTATTTATACGTAAATTTAAAGAGCAATCGACCAATTTTTGAATTACTGATCAGCCTAAAATTTCAGGAGAACTTTATTTCAACTCATTCACCTATCATATTTAAAATCTTTTCAATTATTTTTTTTTTTTACAATTCAAACTTAACAAAGTTATTGAAAAATAAATAAATAAATTTTTACCATTATATATATTTGCTTGGACTATTAAAATCACAGCAGCTGTAAATTCTTAGCGAGCTTCAGAATGAATAAATATCTTTGTGTTTTAATCTTTTTTTATGCACAACTTGATATTTATTTTTTGTGTTTTTTTACAGACTACATACTAACCAATAACATAAATCTTGGTTAGTAAATTTTTGATGAACAGATAAAAGCTAAATATCTATCCTTCTTTCCAATTGAATGTGCTTGTGCTTTTGAATAAAGCAATAATTGTGGTGCTTTTTTCATATCCACTCATACTAGAAAGCTTATTGGTTTCAACTCCGTTTCTTTGAATTTCTCTATAAAACTTTTGAACCTTTTTTTAACCGTTATAATTTACAATGATTTGTTATTTTCGTGAATATGCAAAGTCTATTTTTATGCTGTGTCAACCAACATATGTTTTCTAGGAGTCTCCAGCAATTGTGGGATTTTCTACTAAAATCTGGACACGATACAGCCAAAGTTTGGGATGAAATTAAAGATATTGTTATAAAGACAATAATATGGTAACTTTTGTTATAATCTTGGTTAAGTTTGATTATTAATCTAAATATAAGCTTTTCTGGATATGATTTAGTGATGGGTATGGGAGAGAAGTGGGTAATGAAAGTCAAAAATATCATTAATTGCATTATAGTGATTAAAGCTTTTAATTGGTAATAGGACTGTCACTTTTTGTGTCAGTTTATGCACCTCAGTCAGTGTGGGCTCAGTAAAAAGATAAGGATATTGAAGTTGTCATAGTAGGCGGTGATTTTAATCAATATTTTGTAATGTCATATGGAATTTATTAAGCTGTGTACAGAGGCAATGATTTTGGGTGTAGAAAGAAAAAGGGGAAAGATTGCTTGAGTTTGGAAGTTTGAAAAGGATGTACAACAATATAATATAATACTCTGCTAAAAGAAAGAATAAATGAAACGGATTAGCACTATAATAATCTAAAACTGGCTTTTATAGATTTTACATATAAAGTGAAACAAATTAATAATAAAATTATACACTTCAAAGTTTATAAAGTTAGAGGCAGTTCTCAAGAATGATTTTACAGACATTTTCACAAAAAATGGCTTTAAAGGATAAACTACAAAAAAAAATTGTGAAATGTCGGTTTGTAACTAACCATAAGAAAACTTTCCAAGTCTTTCATTATTTCTTTTAGTTTTAAAGACATTGTCAACAGAATTCAGGAAAGTGTCTCCATATTAGTTTTGTATATACGTAACTTAATTTTTTGCCAAACTTTTGAACACTGCAGTGGTATTGTTGAAAGGTTAAGAGCTGACTTTAGTTTGTATGTAGTCGTTGCAAACTGAGATTGTAGAAACTAAAATTTTTTCAGCTTCATTGTTTTACAGTAGTTACTCATTGTTGTATGGTTACATGACATGGATTGTGAAGCTAAAAGAACTATTTCGTTCAGAAAGGAATAACATGAAAATGGTTAGACGGAAGTGTAACACCAGCCTAAGAGACAGAAAAGTTCAAATGAGCTAGGGAGCAGGCTAGGTATTTATAGCATCAAAGGTATTATTCAGATCAGGAGTTTGAGTTAAATTTTCCACTTGGAGAGAGTGATGAGGGGAAATTGGATAAGAAAATGTGGAGACATGATACTTCCTGGAGCATAGCCCATAAGTAGACCGGAAAAAACATGGCAAAAAGTAGCAAAAAGAGCAGATTTGCTACAGAGGAATTTTAGCTTAAAACAAACACGATCTAAATCAGTTTGAAAGACTGCAGTTAATAGTCTTTCACTAACATGAAAAAGCATTAAAGTGAGAATGATAATAATCAGGTTTGAAATTTCAATTAAAATCCTATACGTTTATTATTCTCATTATGTAACAATTTTAATCAGAGTGCTTCAAATTTTGAAACATCAAATAATTAGATTTTGCCAGCCACATATTTAGCAATTTTTAACAACAATATTTTTTTGCTTGTGTAAATTTCACATCACACAGGGTTTACTGTATGATTGTTTTACTACAGAAGATGGATTATCAATGACCAAACAATTATTAGAATGGCAAATTATTTTAATTTCTTTTTTGTTCTAGTGGAGAATCATCAGTAAACAGCCTTATAATGCGGAACATCAAAAACAGGTTGTATTTTTATTGCAAAATTTTTTGAGAAGTGTGATGTTTCAGTTTTTTTTTAAATAGACATCGTGAATTTTCTTTTAAGAAGCTGGCTATGTTTATAAAAGAAAAATTTTAAATAAATGCTTGTTTTAAATATTGAGTATCGTAAATATCGAATATATACTACATGCATGTATCCATACATACGTACGTACATACATACATGCATGAATGTATGCATACATACCATACCATACAATACCATACAATACCATACACAACCATACAATACCATACAATACCATACAATACCATACATACATACACACATACATACATACATACATACATATATACATACGTACGTACGTACGTACGTACGTACATACATACATGCATGCATGCATGCATGCATCAAATTCTTCTTTTTGTTTTATTAGAAATTGTTTTGCTCATTCTGGCATTCTGGCATGTTAGTTTATTTGAAAAATGTTTAAAAGTCACAAAATGGCTCAAGCTTGACTCAAAAATGATATTTATCAACTTTGCTAAAGAAATTCTGTTTTGATTCTACCTAAAATATGTTGATGTTAAAAAAATTATTATTTTGGTATTTCTAAATTTTTTTAGCCTAATTATAGTCCTAAAAAAAATGAGAAATTATAAAAATAATTAGTTAATTTCTACACCTGATTATAAATATTTAATATTTTGAATATATGGGCTACTATTTTTTGTTTACCTTTTTGTTCATATTTACATAGCCGTAGTCATAGTAACTTTCCATAAAAACTATTTGTTTTATTTAGACTCAATAATTTATTATATATATTATTTATAATTTATTATGCTATATTATTATATTATTATGACATTTTATAATGCTCAACCATATATTAAGCTTTAATTTCCCCTCCATAATACATGATAATACACTGATACACTGATACAATATTTAGTAATTGAGTGGTTTCTAAATCTCATTAAATCAATTTATTGGTAAAAAAGCTTTTAAAATACAGACCTTGTCATGAGAAAATTTGCCCAGTGCGATGATTTGTGCTGCCAGCACAGAGAAAAAATTTTCTTGCCAGCTCGTTTTTAATTTGATAAAATTTGCATATTTCGCAATGGTTTTAAGCCTTCCAATGACTTGATTTATAGCTTTACTTTGTTAAAAGGTGTTCAAAGTAACAATATCAGCTTTGTTTCATTGTTATTTTTTCTATTGCAATTAATTGGTTTTGCGATATCTTTGCAATTGATTCGTTTTGCGATATCTTTGCAATTGACACGTTTTGCGATATCTTTGCGATTGATTCGTTTTGCGATATCTTTGTAATCGATTCGTTTTGCGATATCTTTGCGGTTGATTCGTTTTGCGATTGATTCGTTTTGCGATATCTTTGCGATCGATTCATTTCACGATATCTTTGCAATCGATTCGTTTCGCGATATCTTTGCAATCGATTCGTTTCGCGATATCTTTGCAATCGATTCGTTTTGCGATATCTTTGCAATTGATTCGTTTTGCGATATCTTTGCGATTGATTCGTTTTGCGATATCTTTGCGATCGATTGATTTTGCGATATCTTTGCAATCGATTCGTTTCGCAATATCTTTGCAATTGATTCGTTTTGCGATATCTTTGCGATTGATTCGTTTTGCGATATCTTTGCGATCAATTCGTTTTGCAATATCTTTGCAATCGATTCGTTTTGCGATATCTTTGCAATCGATTCGTTTTGCGACATCTTTGCATGTTTGTTTGGAGAAAATGAAAATGGCTGCTGATGGAAAGATGTTAGCCTGTGTTTATTATCAAGAGTTTAACCTAAATGCACTGATTTTGCATATTCATACAGAAACTTTGTTCCCATTCTTTTTTGGTGGAAAAATTTGTTTAAAGATACAGTTAACAACTGCTGATTTCAAAAATAATTTTTTCTCTTACAGGTGTTCGCATGAAGAAATGATGACACAGGCTGAAAAAAGCCTGTCTAAAAGAGTGCAGCGGGCTGTTATGAATGCCTGTGTTAGAAAGGTTTTGTGCGGGCTATTTTAAAAGCCCCCTGCGAGCCAAGTTTTGCACAGGCTTTGAGGACTCTATTAAGTTTCCAGAAATTTATTAACTATACCACATATGACGGTCCCAAGTCATTGTAAAGTAGGAGGGGTGAATCAAGTATTTAAATATAATCTAGACTATTCTACTGTGAGTGCTTAGTCAAGAGTTTAGTTTGGTTCTAGAAAGGGAAGGGATTGGGATTGGGTAAAAATAAATAACAGCAATAGCAAAAGTCATGCAATACAATCATATAAATATGAATATTTATATAAATATGAATATTTATATAAATGACAGCGTATAACATAACTCATTGAACTTGTCAAAATTTTATAATATGTAATCTAGTAAATTTAATTAAATCTATATTTTATTGTTCGTGTTTACTTCAGCATTTTCTTGTGAAAACATAAACAAAATATACTATTTTAATTTAGTCATATGATAAGATTTGTTGCAAAAGAGTGATCTGAATTTATCACGATAACATAGATATTATCTAATATTTATATAAAATAAAACATTTAAAGCAACTAGTAAAACTTGCTGCAACTTAAAAAAAAATGGAATATGTGTAATCTGAAATATCTTTGATAAACACAGATAAAGTTTAACACCAACATCCACTATAACAGCCCAATAGAAAAGGAAATATACAAACAGTCCGATTGAGGAAATAGACGAGTGTTCTTATAAGGGCCTCTTTACGTTTATATAGCATACCATTAGAAATTGGGTTTTCGGAACACTTGGCATAGAGAAACACCACTCATTCCACCAACATTGTTAACTTAACAAGCAAACTATTGGGTGGTCTGTCGTGAGGAAGATATTGGTTACTTACAGCATAAGAAATGTAAAAATATATTTAATAACAAAAACTGATAATGTTGTTTTATAAAATACGATAAAAAATATCCACTTGATGTGTAATAGCTACGTTAATTTTTTACTCGTCCACTGTTTCGTCCACTGTTTCGTCTTTGAAAAAATAAAAGTAATAAAAGATTTAATTTTTTTTTCAAAGAAATAATACATTAATATTAATTAATATTAATATTTAATTAATATTAATATTTATATTAATATTAATATTAATAATCATTGTCTAGCCGCTTTCTTTTAAAAGAAAAAGTTGATCGTTTGCAAAATAATGATACAAATTTTTTTTTTACATATATATATTTATTGATAGTAAAATTGAATACATTTAATTAAATCCTTATATATGCTCTTCCCCTCTATTCATATTTGCATAACTTTGCTGCAAAAGATCAACTTAACCACTAGTATAAAATGAATTGGAGTGCTACTTGATAAAATTATCACATTTTAAACCTATTAAATAATCATTTTAACACCCTAACCGTTTTTTCTTTGAAATATACATAAAGGCGGATAATGATTAAATAGTTAGCATATAAACTCGATTTTTAGAAGAATTCATTATTAAATAAAATATTCAAGAGCTTCCCTTCTTATTCTAATTAAGTTAAACTAACAAAGCCATCAGTTTCTCTCTTAAAACTCATTATTCCAATTAACTCATTGATTACAGATGAGGTGCTTAAACACTGACTTCTGTCATAAAATTATTGTTATCTAAAATAAAATAAAAAGGAAACAAAAATTTGATGCAGATAATTGAATTGTAATATATATTTGACACCATGAATGAAACTTCTATTATTTATAGATTATGTTTAATGTTATTAAAAGATATAAGAATCCATAGAAAATACTATCACGTCGGTAGGTTTCGTAGGTCAGCGCTTTTAATCGTGCTGCCAAAGCAATGAAATTTTTCTCTGAAAGCGTTACAGCGAGCGTGATCATGCTGGCCTCGTGACGAAGCCTGAAATAGCACAGAATCAAAAGTTTTAAAATGTAATATTTTAAAGCATTACCAGATTAATGGTCATAATGGTAGGTTGTTTATGCTCAACCAAAGATTGCTTACATTTACTTCTTGTCTGATTACCTTGTAAAACTGATTTGTGTATATTTTCAGTGAAATTTAATGATTGGCAGGTTCATTTTAGGACATTTTTAGATAATGGATGAAATATGTCTTGGAAGAAATTTTATTTTATATTATACAATAATTTTTTTTTTTTTTTTTTTATTCTATCATTATAAAGCTGTTTTATCTGTTTTCAAGTATGGGTATATTTAGTCCCTTAAACTTTTTTTGCAGATAATAAAACGCTAATGGGTAGTTATCAAAATACTCCCAGAAAAACCACCAAGCATTAAATTAAAATGAAAGATATTTTATTTTTTGATTATTAATAAAGTAAGGTTGAATTTTTTTTGGTTCTTTTTGGTTCTATTTTCATTCACTAGAAATTATTTTTTCCACTGATTATAGCCATTTGATTATAATCATAAATAAATCTTTACCGAAACTCTTCATAAATTAAAATTCTTTTTTTACTTTAAGTGTATCAAAAATGGAAGAAAAAAATCTTTTTTAAATTTTATGTACTTGAATAATCTACTTCTTTTTAATTGCTTAAGTGTTTACAATAATAAGTTGATCAAATTTCACGTACCTTCGTATCACTCAAACTTATAATAAATAATACAATTTTTTGGATAAACATTCTTTTCCCATTATTTATGTTATGTTTGATGTATTTTGTATTTATGTGTAGGTACAGTTGTCATGAGTTGTTTGGATTTGATATCATATTGGATAGTAACATGAAACCTTGGTTACTAGAAGTCAATATATCACCCAGGTAGCAATTGCTTTTTAAATAAACTTTTATTCAGGTTAACTTTTTAAGGAACTGTGTTGAAAAAATGAAAATACGGTTGTGTTGGTCACCATAAGTGGAATTTTAACAGTCAATGATTATTAGTTATCTCTTTATTTTACATGGGTTTACAATCTTAGTCAAGCTAATTAATCAAAAGTTAATTATTTATACCCATAAACACTTTATAATATTAAATATTGAAATACACTAAAACTCCTATTATAATTAAGATACACTAAAGCTCATGAAAAATAGAAAGTACTAAATATAACCTATACCCTGAGCGTAATCTATGCATAATTTACGCCTACATTCCTGTATTCGACTTTTGGTTTTTCTTTTAAATTTAATTTCTTTGTATATTTCTGTCACTATTTTCCATATTACAGGTCCTAAGTATCCAAGGGAATTCTGGAATGTTTACTATTAATTCTAAATATACTGAATAAATTCCTAGATGACTAAAAGTTATAAAAATAGTTTGTATTGTAATTGTAATTGTTAGAGAATTAATCAATAACGTATCATGCAAACCTAGCAAATGTAAAAAAAAAGTTATGCATAATTCATTTATTACATATTTCATTTATATTATTATTACAATGGTGTATCCTTGTGGCCGCCCGGCTGTACGAGAAGACCGAATTTCTTCGGAGACTACCAGATTTTTGATTTTATGAGCATATCTTCATGGCAACCTAGAAGTTTTTTTTACATTTTTTTTTTTATCCTTTTGGTCAATATGCGAGTTCACAATGCGCGAAAGAAAGATTGCAGATTTTATTTCACTAAATGGTATGTAAATTACAGAACACAATTTCGTATTATGAGTTAAGGAATGTTTCCATGATCGTCGATTTGCTTTTTTTGTGTAAAAATTAGTGCATGTGTTTGGCGTCAATCGAATCAACGATCATGTAAACGTACCAGAAACTAATCAAATAATGCCAAACCAGCCACAATGAGCCGTTTGATAAAGGTGATTACCTCCATGACATTACTAAAATCCTTTATGGGAAGTATATAAGTTTATAAGTACATAAGGTTTATGTCATTAAGTATTCTGTTTCAAAGAGGGGATTCTATTTCTGTATAAAGCAAAGATATTGCTTCAATATGTGCAATTTTCCTGCCTACGTTAATGGAACACAATTGCCATGTTGCCATTTTAGAATCTATCAAACTATTATCTTATAATCTTATTTAGAAAGATATTGTTTGAGGCCACACAGAAAAAATATGCAAGATTATGAAAACTTTTTATAATCAACAAATAGAAATTTAAAGTATTTCAGTAAAATTAAAATTATCCTACGATAAAAGTGTTTATTTGTTTGTTTGTTTTTTAAAAGTGTTTACTTAAAGGATAACTAAAAATGACTTATAAATTGATGAAAAATCAAAACATTTATTTTTCATTAGCAAAAAATAAATGTAATTATACCCTTATAACAATATAGCTTTTGGCAGAAGAACTCACATAATCATTAGGATAAAACGTAAGTGGGTGATAAATTTGATAAAAGAATGCATTTAAATCTATTAAATAACACAATCACTTTTTCTTTGAAATACAGATAAAGGGCGTAAAATGACTAAATAGTTTCAGTTTAGCTTATGTATCCAAGGTTATGGCCTTAGTTAAGCCACTTAAATATAAAAAATATGCATATTAAGAACGTTATTTAAAAAAATTGATAATTGATGTATTTATGCGAAATAACGTATTCTATTTTAGTTGGAATAAATACAAAATTAAATATACTAAAATGAATTATAATTTTTGCTTATTATAAATTTTAAACATCGCATTTTGGTGAATTTTTGTTAAGATTTAAATAAAAATAAAGTTTTATTATTAATAGGAAGAAGAGTATTGCGTGTATAAATTTATATAAGGAAGGGGTTTGATATTTCGAGAGGGCAGTTGCCTTTTCTACGCACAAGTAATGAGATATGGAGATTAGCTGATAGATTTTTAATTCTATCTTCGGCAATCAGTATCTACAACTGACGAGTCCAAACAAGGACAAAACTCGTCTTGTAGTCTGATTGTGGATCACATATCTCAAACCCCTTCCTTATAATTTTATATATTTATGCGCTCATGGATTTGAGCGATACTATTTGCGGTGTTTCCCACTATTTGGGTGTTTCCAACTTTCGAATAAATTTATATATAATAAAATAGTCTCTGAAATTATTTGAAAAAAATAATTTTCGAACAATAAAATTATCGAACCATAAAACTATTTTGCAGCTCCTCCGAAAACACGAATGTTATTTAATTCCTGTATAGAGATGCATATCTTATACCATGTTTACACTGTTAAACTAAAACACTTTAAATTAAGCTGTTTTTTAATATTAACACGTTTGCTATCATATTTTGGTAAGTGAAATTTTAAATATTACGTTTTAAGTGACATGCTTGTAAGTTATACATCAAAATATAAACAAAGTGATTATATTACAATTTTTGAGGTTTTGAGGTGCAAAATGCAATAAAATGTTGTCAGACATGAATTGGAATTGAAATTCGATCGAGTTCTCATGTTCAAATTCAATGCAATGCAATTTTATCAGACAGGAATTGGAATTGGAACTTATATTTTTTTTTTCACGATACAATAATCATTGTTATTTTAGCAGATTAATAATAATAGGTAAACTTTGATAAAGTTTTAGACGATGCTGTTCATCTTAATGTTTTTTTAATTTGATTAAAATTTTTAATATATCGGATAAATTTGCTTGAAGCGAATATCTGGCTATAAATGAATTAAATGATTTTAGCTATTTATAGCCGTTTACATTTTGATGAATATCGGCTAAAATTAACACAAATAATTGGCAACGGTCCCTTAAAAACAAATATGAATAATGGCGGCTCACTAAAAACTAGATCTTTACAGTTAATTTTTAATGTTATGAATTGGAACCAAAGATGTATTATATATTACAATAAAACTTCTTTTGAAGATCTTAAATTTAACCCTATCTCAGGCCATTCACCATCGATAACTTTTTTAAAAAAAAAACGATTATGATGTTGAAACTCACAGTAGTTTCCTAACTTTTATATAGGTTTGTTTTGGTTTAAATTTTTTTTTGTCACATCATTTTGAATTATGATGTCATTTCTGAAATCGGTCAAAATTTTTTTTAATTTTTTTATTAAATTTTACATTCCCTAGTATAAATTTAAATGTAACGGCTGTCTAATTTTTGGACTATTTTTATTGCTCTCAATGTTTTATTGCTGTTTTCAGCACTTTTATCACTTTATTTTCATTTTCAGTTTGTCTTCATTCATTTATTCAAAAATCTCATGGAAGTAGCGTCTGGTTTTCAAAAATACATCTAATTTTCAAAAAAGTTTCTGGTTTTAAAAAAGTATAAAAGTTCCATTTAAAAATAATCTTATTTGAAAAAAATAAAACAATTTGTCAAACAAATAACTAATACAATTTTAAATTTACTTTAGTTTCATACACAAGTTTTGCATGAATAAACTTTTGAGGTATGATGATTTAGGCATGTTATTTCATTAAAAACCAAGGACCTACCCTAGAAGTAAAGTTTCGCAATTTTTTTTTTCTCATGCTTACAGATATTTTGAAATTCCTTGGTTTTTTATGTTTTTTATTTGAAAAATGCTATGTAAAAGCCTTGCACAGATTTTTCTTAAAGCTTTCAAAACTCACCAAAATTTATTGATAATATCTAGATTAGATTATCATTGGCTGAAATGTGCCCACAATTAGAGGCTATCATGTATATATTATAGAATTGTTTCACAGGTGAGGGATTAAACTGTGATATTGAATATGGTAATTCAATTGATTGTTTTTGTTACTCAAAACTGTAAAATATGATTTCATTGTTATTCTGTGTAGAGAGATTTTTGAGCAGAAAGATTTTAGATTGTAGTACAAAAGTGGTTATTGCTGCAAAAATCAAATCTGGCCACTACACAGGCAACTGGGAGTTAGATAACTTTTTATCCTTAAATTACCAACAACAATTTGAGGACATCATCTTTCAAACTATTAAGAAGTGTACAAAAACTCCAAAGAGCCAAAAAATATATTCTGAGTTTTTTCCTGCCATATCGAACAAAACCAGACATTTAAGTGATAGGATAAGCAAGATATAAAATGAGTGAGAACGACTGTAAAGGTATTAGAGCCATGCTAAAGAGATTTAAATGTATTTATATTTATTTATTTTTTCAAGAGAATTAATATTAATATTCTTTTATTGTGTAAAATATTTTAATTTTAATTTGATTTAACATATTATTTTGTAGAGAACTAATTAATAAAAAAAAAGTTATGCTAATTCATAGAAATGAAGAAAAAAAATTTTTTTTTTCCCTAATTTAATTTAATCTAATTTTGTCTTCAATTTAATTTAAGGATTTTTAAGATTTAATTTCACAAATTTGGGTCAAATTCGCAAAGTAAACTCAAAAATTTGTCACGTAAACAATATCTTCCCTTTATTATGCAAAAAGTTCCTGCCAATAAAAAGGTATGCAAATGAATTTGGAAAAATTCTTTATTTTCATAAATGAAAAAAAAACAACTGACTAACGTGTATAAACTTGAAAAAATATAAATTGAAAATTTTATAAACGACAAAAGAATATAAATATCTACTGGATTAACATAATAGGAATATAAAAAAGATTATGCTCAGTCAGCAGTTTGATTTGATAAGTTTGATTATTGTAAATGTGACATCTTTATAGCAAGAGCTTCTAAGCAAAACTATGGAAAGAAAAGATGTTATTTCAAATATGCTCAATGAATGTCTATTTTCAAAAGTCCTTTTTTTTGCAGCCCAAAATCCTTCTTACATTTCTTTATTTTTTAAAAAGTGTCTTATGAATTTATGCAACTGTCTTTTAAAATAGTTTTCTCTGTTTGTATTTAAAGAAGTTTTTTTATAGATAAGTCTGAATATTTTGTCTAAATAGGTTTTATTTGCAAAGCACCTACATGAGAATTTAGAATAGCAAATAAAAAAAGTAAACTATTATGCAAAATTTACATTTTTAAAGAACTTGAGTTTAACATTTATTTAATAATTACCTGTTGCATTTGGATGCAACATTGCATAGCCAGTTTGAATATAAGTATAGTTACCTTGAATGAGTAATATCAAACACCTTTTTAAATAAGCGGGAGAGAGGAGTACAGAGTTTAAGTTAAGTTCCCTGAATAAATTTCTTTCAAAGAGCTTCAAATTACTTTTCTTTTTTTTTTTAGTGTAATGTGAGGCCTAAATCATGAGATTAGAATAACAAACTTATATTTCACTATGAGCCTTAATTATTTTATCTCATCTTAAAATCTTGTTCATTGAAATGTTTTCAGTGTTTTTACAAAACAAGAATCAATAATTATACTCGAAAATCACTATACTTTCAATTTAGAGTTTCGTAGGACTTTTCTTATTTTACATGTAAAGTTGACGTTGTACTTGATAGTTTATTTTTTCATCAAAGTTGTAATAGAGAATTTACTTCTTTACAACTTTATTGAAGCAATGAAAATCCAGGAAAACCTGAAAAAATCCCATGTTTTTTAACTTATTAATCATTGATCACCATAAGACTTATTTTTTTTTTTTTTATTATTATTTATTCTAATTACTGCATATACTTAGCGCTAATTTTTATATTCGTCTATATGAGCTTTCAAAAAAATAACCCACTGTTACTCAGATAAATATTAGTGTTGCTGTGATGATAATTGTGCTTAATTATAAAATTTATATATGTTAAATTTTTTTATTTTTTTTTTTTTTTAGTTTGCACTCTAACTCAGAACTTGACAAATCAATAAAGAGCCAGTTAGTGAAAGATTTGTTGAATATTGCTGGTTTTCGTATTTGTAAATCTCTTCTACCAGCTGTTACCACTAAGTATGATATCATGTATGGTCATACCATGTATGGCCATGTATGTGATTCAAGTATATATGCTTTTTTCTCATTTCTTTTTATTGGTGATACCTAAATTATTACCTTTATTTGCCTAATGTCATTCATTTTTATTAGGCAACTTATCTCTCTTAACTCTGTTGTGACATTCAAGCAGATTCTTTTTGGATGATGTTGTTTTGTCAGAACAATTCTTTTTTTTTTTTTTTTTTTTTTTTTTTTTTTTTGCTAACTTGCTCATGTACAAAAAATCTTGCACATAAACTCTTTATTTACAATTTAATGTTTTTAAACATATTTTTTTCTTATTTAATCTGGCCAGGTTTGTTGGCCTAATACTATTGAAATCACAGGTCAATTTGTTATCTTTCGACCTACTTGCATTACTGTGCTTCAGTTTTCAAAATAGTATTAAAAATGACTTCCTAAGGTTTATTCCTAAGGTTTATTTTAATTAATGACAGGATTTCGTTAAAAATTGCAGCCTAATACTTTCTGTCAACATAGATTTAGATATATAATTCCATTTAACTCTTGTCATGAAATGTTAAATCATATTTTGGCAGCCATTCAAAAGCGTTGACCCAATTTTTAAATTTTATGAATGAATATGTAAGTATAGTTTTATTATTTTTATTACTCAACACTTTAAATAGGAGAGGAAGATGAAAGTTGAAAGAAGAAGGTTGAAATAAAAACTAAAATTTAAGTTGATTGATTTATTGAAACTTTGATTTATATTTATATATTTAAAAATATGTAATTTTTTGTTAACTATTTCCATACTTCTTGTCATAAAATTCTATTTCTGATGATGTTTGTTATAATAGATAACAAACAAAATCTATCTTTTATCTTCCTCTGATGTTATCAATTTTTGCATTTGTTAGTCTTTTTCCCCTATTTTTATGGAAGCATCCTTGGTCAATACATTTTCAGTGTCTTTATTTGATTCTAGTAAGTTTTATGACTTTATGACTGTCACAATATCAAATAGATTTATCCCACATACAAATCATTCGTTTATATTTTTTTAAATATTTGTCTCGTATTATCAATTTTTATATAAATAAGTATGATTATTTTATCGTTTATAGTAACATGAGTTTATTATTAAAGACCTAGTGTTGTGCTTCTAATTGAATTTATGGGAAACTATAGTCTTTGTAACCTGATTTTATAAAAGATTAGACCTTTCTAATTTTTTGACTGAATTTAGTTGTTATTATGATAATCAAATTAACTTTTCTGGTTATTCATCATATGATTTCATTGTAAAAAGTTTGTTAGACAAACTTGCACCTATCAAAGATAAGATCACTAGAGGTAAGAATAAACCATTTGTCAGTAATGAAATACGCAAAGAACTGTGCTAATAATTCTGGTAAAATCGAAGATATTTAGGCTTTTATTAAAATTTTGTGGTTAACCTCATTTGAAAGAAATCTTTTTTTAGAAACATTGTTATAAATGAGGATAAAAAATTTACTATTCATCAAGACTTTTTCTTGAGTTTTGACAAACTATTGTCAAGATTCATACAAAGCATCTTCATCTTCCCATGATTAAGACTTACAAGTCCTTGAATAAATTAAGCCCAGAATAACCCGGAATAAATTCCCTGTTATTTAAAGCCTGTTTTTTATGGAAAGTCTCCCAATTTCTTCAAATAACTGCGAATCTTTCTCTTTTTAAAAGATCTTTCCTCACCTAGAACTGCAAGTCTTGTTCTTGTAGTATATGCCATTAGAATTTATAATTTTTGTTATGGATTTTTATTTTAAATACAAAAATATTTGTTGGTCTGTATTGGTATATCTAAACTTTGTACTTATTTATAACTATGGTGCGTACCAGCGTTAAAGATATGAATGAATGAATTTAAGCTCAGCTACTAAATATTCAGGATTAAATTTTCATTAGTTTGTATGCGGCAACATTGAGCGGTTGACACAAATGAGTGCTTGAGATTAATGAATTTTATGGAACAATACGGCAATAGTGTTTGAAGAAAAATAATTTCACATGTTATCATCGATGATAAATCTATTACTCTCAAAACCCATCTCTCAAAAGTCCTAGCATCAAACTTAAACCATATTTTTACATTAAGTTTCACCTATTTCCCCGCTTTTGTAAATATTAATCTATTAACTAATGAAGGTTCCGACTTTCTGCAAAACATTACATAAAAAGTTTGTTTAGAAGAGTGATCTATTTTTCAAACCTCTCCCAACTATACGTTTTTTCTTCAAAGGGTGATTGTTGATGTTTATTTTGTATTTCAGTTATATATAAATAT
>JAUZNK010031879.1:0-16953 GCA_035046665.1 Euphysa ruthae
TTGTATTGAAAACTGTGTCTATATGCATGAAATTGACCACTAGTTATTCACTATCTGACTTTCATGCTACTGAAATTTTGGAAGACTCAATTGTTGTATCATCTGAAATTGAAAATATTGTATCAATTTCGGATAAATACACACTGGAGGAATGGGTATATAACCTTTTATATAGATACATGGTGAACTAAAATTGAAACTGCAAAAATTATTGCAATTTTTAATTTCTTGCATTAAGCATTTTTTAATCTATACATAAATTAAAAGTGTTTAAACCTGTTATAAAATAACTGCTGTATAGCATTTTTAATTATTTGAATGCTTGCAAGGAGTATTAGTTAGTTATGGCAACACTTCATTTACACAATATTCTGTTTATTGCAGTCCTTTAGTTTTTGCATGAATAACATTTTTATCTGGATGCCCCAAATCACAAATTCTTGAGCACAGTTTGTAATTACATTCAATACTCCTTGGAATTTTGAAATATATCCCTCTTCTCATCTTTGGTTTCCACATCAGCTCTGAAAGAATATTTTGTTTTTAGCTTTTTTTTATTGTTATATAATTTCATGTGCGTTTTGATTCTTGTTTTAAACTTCCTTTCATATACATCACTTTCATGTCAATATACACGAGATTATATATATGCATGTGTGTGTGTAATGTGTATGTGTAATGTGTGTGTGTGTGTGATGTGTGTGTGTAATGTGTGTGTTTGTGTATATAGTGTGTGTGTGTAATATATGTGTGTGTAATGTGTGTAAATGTGTGTGTGTATATATATATATATTTATGTATATTTACGAATTTAAGTTAGAAATTTTTTACGATTTTGTTCTAGTAACTATTGTTTTACAAAAAAAAATCTTTTTTTTCTAGACTGATGTTTACAGACCACCCCCGTGCAAGTTGAAACTATATATCAATAAAAACTACGCTAAATTGTTCAGCACGCTAGGCAAAAGTTGTACTCTGATTGTACAAGACACTGATGGAACACTAATAAAAGATAATTTCAATATTGCTACACAGATACTGAAGAAAAACGTTGATTCTATTCTAACTTCATTGACATGTTCGCATGGCGCAAATCACATGTTCAATGGCAGTTCTCTGGAGAGTATTGTATATTTTATTGAGGTGTGTATGAACTTTTGACTTTTACTAAGGCTCTCTTTATTTGTTTCTCAAATGAACAATTTTTATTAATTTTTTTATAATGTTACTTCATAGTAAAATTTTTTTTTTAATTCTGGAGGTTCAAAAATTTTGAGTGCTATTTAAACGTTATTCCGTCAAAAGCAATATGCTCAATTTCTTTGGCTTATGGGGTCATAGTTAAACTGTAATTTTCAGAATTTTTTGGAACGCTTGTTCAGTGTTGAGATATTGAAATCTTGTCTGAATGCTAGCACAATTTTTAAAAAATCATCCAATACAATTTTTTTGCATGCAGTTGAGTGTCATTTTAGGTGATTTTCACCCACCAAAATTGTTTGATTTATAATTGAGTTTGTGTGGCTAATATTTAGATAATCTTATCAATCACTTCATTTTTCTGTTTTACAAAACTTACGCCATAATATGTAATCCTGATCGTTTTTCGGGTGGTTGCTTTTGGGAATATTATTTTGGTCATATATATTTAGTCTACCAATCTTGTGGCAATTATGATGCTGGCTTTCAAAGATTTTCACAAGAACATAATTTCAAAGAAAGGTAAAAAGAAAAAAGATTCAACAACCTTAGTAAGTAATTTTCAGCTTTGTGTATCTTTGAGGTTATAAAAATTTTCCTCATATTTTTCTAAAAATTTTACCAGAAGCGTGCTTATTTGAAAAAACAAAAAAATTCTTATAAAATGTTTGTGCTTCTTAAAGTCACCTATTTTTTGTAAACATAAAATGTTTTTTGTAGCTCGAGGAGCTGATTATTAAATTTGGGAAAAGCCTTAAGGAAAATCTTAACATGCTACTCATGCAATTGTCGGAAACAAAGAAGAAATACGTAGATGTCACATTGGATGTTGCTGCTATAGAAGATTTGTTTGAGAAGGTAAAATGTTGGCTTTAGTTTTTAAAAAGCCTATATTTTTTATATTTTATTGTTGACCTAAAAATTATTTTTCTAGCCAAATAATCATTGGGAGTGTATTACTTGATCATGTACTATATACTATATACTAGGAAATATGTTAGAAATATCACTGTTCATACTCATTTTTCAAGTAAGAAAGAGCTCTATTAGAAGCTCTAATCAAGGTTAGACAAATTTTAATAAACTGCAATTTCACATAGAATTTACAATAAAACATGTGTTTCCATTTCGATTATCTTAACATGGCACAACAAATAGTTTTACGAACTAATTTATTATAGAAGGGACTACGGGTTTAGTTCTGATGTACTTAGATTTCCCATTTGAAAATGAAATTCAAAAAATTAAAAGAAAAAATAATAATAACTCAAGTTTTGAATGAGGGGCTGAGGAGGACTCAAACCGCAGTCATAATTAAGCAGTAATTTAGATTAATTTCTTTATCAATTCACCGTTTTTTCTTTTATTAAATCTGAATGTGATAAGACAAAATAATGATTCATTTTACGTTAGAAAATTAAAAAACATTCAAAAAGTGTTATTCCAATATTCTGGCGTTGGTACAGAAGTTCTATTCCTTGCATTCTTTTGGTGATTTAAAGATAATAGGTAAAAAAAAAATCCCTGACTTAACTGCAAACTTTAAAAATGCCCTTGCTGGAGCATGACACAAAAATGCTTTAATCTTACCAACATAAGTGTTTTCTTGAAATGGCAGGACCGTTTAGTTGAAGTTCAACAATTTCGTTAACATCATTAGGTTTTTTGTTTCCTCAAAATATTCCAATAATGAAAATTCCTGAACAAAAAAATGGCGCTGAAATAGACAAAAGCTACATGTGCGAAGATTTAAAGAGTGGAACGCCATCTGTATTGAATGTTAAACTAATAATATTTCCATCAAGAAGTGGATGTTGAGACAAGATTCGTTTAAGAGCATTAGCAATTCCAAAGTATACATCCACCACATTTTGAATAGCTAGATGTTATTCTTGGCGTTTTCAATATCGTGCGTGGATCTTTTGGAAGATCTAGACCAACATCCAAAGAATACCTAAAAGCTGATTTACTGATGACCTGCTCCAATGATTACCTGATTTTGATTTTAATGCTAGTTCAGATTGAGGTAGGTGGCAGCACTAGAAAGATTTAATTTCCAAGACCGTCAAAAACTATTTCCAGAGTTGAATAGAAATTAGGACAGTGGTGGGCCTTAAAACATTTTAAAACTCCACTCCCATGTATCCCTATTTGAGGAATGGCCTAATTTAATGTCATATGTAACTACTGATGTTAGTATTAATTAACCCTACTCGTCATGATAAAAACTTGCCAGAGTGTGTAAAGTAACACCGTATTTTTTTTTAACGAAGGGACCATGTGTTTGGTTCTGGTGTACTTAAAGCTCCCATTTGAGATTACGGTGTAAAGAAAATTGGTCCACATCTCTAGGATTCGGAGACCAATGCCTCTCTCGGCTCAGTCAGACACACCATGAACCATGTGGAGGTATAATTCATTTCAAAGGGTATTTCAGAGGGTCTATGAAATGAGGATCAAATGAATGCAAAACGAAAATTTAAAAAAAGCTTTTAACAAATGAAATTTCAATACAAAACATTGCAAAACATATAGACATGAGAAACAGTTTACCAACCATTTTTAGTCAGCTTCACGAGCTATAAAAACACAAGCTATAAAAACACCACAATTAAAAAGGAAAGTAGTAAAACATAATTCAAAATCTTAATTACTTTTCCATCCGTACCAAGATCTAGTTTAAAAAAAAACCCATTTGTCACGTGTGTAAGTTAAAAATAGCTCCACGGTCTACATACTAAAATTTGTGAAAGTTTTAGGAAAATTGTGCGAATAATATTTTAGTATAAAAGTAGTTCTTAGTCATAATATTAAACCCGTGATACTTCTTTTGTACGTTCGTTTATGAACAAAACTTCACACAGTTCAGAAGGTAAAAGGACTAACGGACCTCATTCCAACGTTCAAATATCTTTTATTATATTGTCGGGTGTCTGCTGGGATGTTTAGTTATGAACCGCTGGTTTTTTACAGGATTTTTTTCTTTGATTTTTTAAAAATATAGTGGTATTGGTCGATTTACTTATGTCCCAGTTCCTAACTCTAATCCAATTATTATAAATTTGGTATGTTTTACCCAAAGATGGTGGTTATTAATTTTTTTAATGTAAATAAAAACTTGTTCCGACTCAGCCGAAATTTTCTTCAATGTAAATTGTGATAAAATTTAGTTAAAAATTTGAATTCTGGTGAGATTGGTATGATTTTGAGTAATGTCACTTATTTCAAATAGAAGAAGTTGAAATTCCTTTGTTTAACCAATTCAAATGCTCTGCGAACGAATTTAGATGTTTAATTTTAAATAAGACATTTGTTCTTATTTATTATCTACACGAAAAGTTTTACTTTAAAATGCATGTACTCTTACCTATCTATGGATCATCAGAAGTTTTTGTTGAACAAAAAATTACTAAGCTAGAAAAAATTACTATAAATTGAGGTTAAATTTGACAGCTGATGAAAAAAGAATTCTTGAATATGAGAAGATAAATGTTTTTCTGAATAATGGAGGCACGCCTTAAAAATTGAAAAGGTAGAGGCAATGATCGAGAAAATTAAACCTAATTTTTCTGAAGTTCTCAAGATTTAGTCACAAAAAGTTCTTAAAAATTAAATTACTTAAAGACTTCATATTGCCGTTGTAATCGATACTTAGGTTCTAATAATGGCGATATTAGGGATACATCGATATCTTGATCAGCAAGTGAAAATCGAAATGCTACTCAACGATAAAAGTAAAGACAGAGAAAGTCAATAACTTATTTTATAACAAGCTTTTGGTGCTTTCTTTGTTTCTTAACTTTTCAGTTCAACCTGCTTATTGCTTTCTTAAAAGTTCCTTTGAAAATATAAGCATAAAATTTCCGACTTTAAATTTATAAAATATATCGAAGTAGTACGTGCCCGGTTGTCTTATTTAACATAAAGGTTTCTTGTAAAAGCTTAACACCATGCTTAAAACCTGCTGGCGCAAAATTAACTATTGTAATTAGACTGTTAACCATTTAATTTAGGTCTCAATTTTTATGTCGTTTAGATGCTGTGTCACCAAAAGTTTATAGTTTATTTTTGGCCCCGGTAAAGTATTTTCAAAGTTTTACCGAATAAAATAGGTCAAATCATTGCTTTTATAACTTTTTCGGTATAGGTGTGCATAATATGTAATGTGCGTTCAGTAATTTCTTGATTTTTTTAAATTTATATTTTTAGGCCTTTAGAATTGTTTCAATTTTGTATCAACAAAATTGTATTGAGAAAAGGGTGCTATATGCTATGAACATTCTTATTGGAAATTGTTTTATGGTATTTCATTTTCGGGTATTCGGTAGATCGCCTTACTGTTCCCATCCCGAAATTTTGAAGTTTGACATCTTTTGAACAGAAGAACATCTTATTGTTTTGGGAAGAGGATCTCAAATGGTTGAAATTCCCTGTTAATATAACTTTCTTAGTTTCTTTGTAATTAATAAAAATTACAAGGGTTGAATGTTTGTCGCTATCTCTATGAAGTGATATTGGAAAAAAGAAGATTATTTAAGTAACATGGTTTGGTTTTACTTCTTGGACTTCCTATCAAGACATTTGGCATTTGTGTAATTCGTTGTGGCTTACTCAGATCTTAAAAAGTGTGTTAACTTTTTGTGAGAGTATTTGGTATATAAAATTAAAAAATGAGATTTCGCATTACGGCTGGCGTGGAGTCTAAGAAAAATATTTCTATATAATTGCGAGTGATAGTCCCTTTTAAAATACAAAGATTTGTTTAGCGAAACTCAAAATAAAGTTGAATGGTAATTGCGAAAAATACTTGATATAAAGTCTGAGTAAATTCTGCTGACCAAAAAATTTCACGAAAGTTGTGCGTAACCAGGTACTGCACATCTTTGCAATTTAATGTCATTTTAATTATCTTATTTCAATTAACCCTTCTGCATAAGCTTTTTGCCTAAATTTTATTAGTTTTAATCTATTTTAGACGAGCTCGACCACAGTCACTAAGGTTTGGCAGCGTATTCAACAAAGTTACCAGCAGTCGATTATGGAAATCATTCAAATTGTAGAATACAAACTGAAATTCATCGAAAACCTTGTTAGATAACAAATATAGTACTATTATCAAAATAGCTTTCTAGTTAGTGTTAGTTGGCTTTCAAACTCCCACTTAAATTCTTCTTAATCATTAGATGATACCCGTACTAGTGCTAACAGTTATTTTTTACTAAAGGATTGTATGCCAACTCCAGCTCCATCTCTCAGAAAAATTTAGTTTTGCGTATGAATTATTTTAAAGAAAACTAGATCATCATGGAATACTTTTTTATACCTTTAATTTAGCTTAGTTGAACGAGTCGCTTATTCACATAAGAACTTGTGGTTTGTTTATAATGCTTGGACATTCTAGACATGACATCCATCCTACTCAAAATATACCTTGTTTCTTAAGCTACTTTGGGTAAACATGTTAGTAGCTTATTGCATGTTTCCATAAAAACAAATGTATACCAAAGGAGCTGAAACTTTTAAGTTGAACTAAATCTTATTTTTAACGCGATATGCTACCATGATGCAATATAATAGAGCAGTTGAACTTTTGTCTGGTTTTTTTTTTTTTTTTTTTTTTTTTTTTTTTTTTTTTTAATGCTTGGTCAACAACTTAATCTAAACCAAATTGATTTAACAACTAAAACTTAGAGAAAAATAGATATTTAGACTATTTTTCACCCTTTTTTCAAAGTCACATTTTTACAGGATAATTGCAAGACATAGGTTAATTTCCAATCCAGAACTAATATGACTTAAGATAAGTAAAGCAACTTGTTTGAAAACATTTTACAAAAAAGATATAATAATGTTCTAAAGATTGTAAAAAAATTTCGCATTCTTCTTATTTCGTCCCTTTTTCTATCCATTTTGTTTTCCACTGTACATTTTTTTATTACTATAGTAAATGCTTTTGTATCAAATCAGTTTCATGTTTAGATTCATTTATCTTGTCATATACAGTCTATTAAATCTTGATAATACATTCGTTATACACGTCGCCTTCAAACTTTTTATTGAGTAACTTCATCACGTGATTTATTTGTTATAAACTGCTAAAACGATAATGATTATACCCATGGCAACAAAAATACAGAGAAATGCAATCAGTGTATTTCTTAGTGTGTGGTTTGTAGGTTGTCGATGGTTTCTTTCAACCTGGAAAATTAAAGCTATATTAGATTAGTTTATAGGGAAAAAGTCAATATCACAAGTAAAAATTATTTTGTGTAAATCCTTACGGTCAGATTCAGCAAAAAAATGAAAGAGATCGCATACGGAGTCTGGAATGCCTTCCCATCCTATTAGATATAACGAAAAAAAAAGTGCCCCAAAAAACAATAGAATAATAAAAACTGCATTGAGATCACTCCTGGTAATAAACATAAAGGATAATTTTAATTTTTTTTTCGGGGGGAAAAACATCACCCGTGCTCCTGCTGTTGACAAATGTGATTGGAGAATGCAAAAATTGAAATCGTTTGAACTTAAACTATGATACAAAAAAAGTAGCAGCCATAAGTATGAAATTTAAATGTGGACTTCAATCTTATAGAAATTTAGCATTGTTTGGTTTTTATACCACCGTCAAGTTTTTTCTTTTTTTTTTTTTCTTTTTTTTTTTAAGTGTTGGGTTGAACATAAAATTAAAACAATAGAAATCTACTTTTTAAGGTTTGATAGACTTACCAGAAGTTCATCGTGTAAATCTATCCCAGTGACTACTTGATATTTGGGTGGTTCGTGGATGTATAAACTTGAGTAAGGTGGTGGTTGGTATCTTACAATACAAGTATTACAAGCATTAGTAATGCAAGATTTACTGCTTTCACCACCTGCAACTGTTTCGATTGTCTCCAAAAAATTTTCTGCTTCAATCTGGTCTTCACTATTAGACATCATATGAACTAGGATAAATTTCTTAATTACTCCTTCGATGCTTTATATGAGTTAACTGATGAATTTCTTTCTGTAAATATAAAATCGAAGCTTCGCACATTATTTTTAAAGAACTTCTTCGCGTCTCTAACATTAATTTTAGTAATTTTTAATTACATATTTTTTCAAGAATGTAAAAACTACATTTTTGGAAATATCTTAAATGCTTTTATTCTTTCAAATTAGTCAGTGCAGGTTTTTCATATGTTATTAATATTTTTGTTAATTATTTCTGAGGTTGCGCTATGTATAATGTATCTCTTATGAACTGTATATAGATATACTGCGCGTGTTTTAATATGTGACTATAGTAAAGTTATAAATTGAGTAAATTTATATAAAGTTCCGATAAATTATTGGTTTACTATCATAAATTGATAATACTAAATGTAGAAAGTATGTTTGGAGTCTTGCCATGGAATCAAACTTACAAATAAAATGATAGTTTAAAACCCCTGATAAGCTCTCTCCTTTTAAATAAATTTTGATTATTAGTTAAGTTGGCACAGTCGATCAAACCCCATATAAAAGTACATCTTTTAAAAAATGATAATGGGGTCCTAGTCTTTTAGAAACAAGACAAGTGCTTTGCACCCTAAAATAAAAACTCAAAAAGGTTACATTTTGTTTATACCTAGGTAAACGGCAATTTATAATGTTCGTCTCTGTGTTTTCATAGCCTAGACCAGTGTAATCTGCCAGGCTAGTTAATAGAAATGTTTTTTTTTTTTTTGATCAGAGATAAAGAATAGCAGGATAACAAAGAGTTTCTTTATTTCTAGATTTTACAACGTTCAAATAGAAGCATTGATTTTAAATCGGAATATTTATATTATGTATTTTAATTACGTACGTATAGAATATATTTAGTACTGATTTTTAAATAAAAGTTCAATTTCTGGGTAAATTTGCCAGATTCAGCACTAACCTATACTTTATGTAGCTACACAACAATGAAATTAATTCAACACTGATAAGTTGAAACATATGTAAAAGTTTGATTGATTCTGTGATATTGCTATTTAAATGTGGTAATTTTACATAAGATTCATATATACCAAATCAATCTTGTTCTGTCACTAATTTAAATCTATTCCTCTAATGATGAACAACAGAAAAATCTAATAATGTTTGGAAATCAGCAATAAATAAAAGAATATAAACCAAGTTTGAAATTTATTCCAAGCACTTGTTTGGGATTCCCGAACTGCTTGCTATCAAAAGACACGGAATGGTGTAATTTTTGATTAAAGAAGCCAAAATTTTGAAGTTTTATAGCGTTCAATTTTAAGAGCTCGGACATTTTGTGGTGAATTGGGTCTTCCAAATTTACATTTTAAAACGATTTTAATTACAAAAATTGAAAGTCTTTTTAATTTTACTTCATTAATAATATAAAATTTACAAGATATAAATAAACGCGATACACTGCATATATCACTTCTTCTTTTTTTGGTTTAAACGTTGCCTTTGTTTTTTTTTTTTATTTTTTTTATGGCTGGTTATAATGACAAGAAGTAATATTCCTAATTCTAAATACACAGTGCCTTGTGAGAAGCACTTTGACATGAAGGTTACCCTATCATATTGACTACGAAAAAAAAATAGACCCCGTGATCCATCAAGTGTTTTTCCTAGTGTCATGCCTAGCTTGATACCAACACAGCCTCCTTTAACGAGAAAAGTCGACAAAGTTTTTAGCTGAATCGAGAAATGTGATTCCAGATGAAAATGAAAAGTTTATGGAGACAGATAAAATTGCGGACTTTAAAAATTAGAGAGATATAGTTACAACCTACGATTTTTCTGGAATAAAATTGCATACAGATATTTCAGTACATTAGAGACAGTAAAATTTATTCAAGCAGCAGAGTTTTTGGATGGCACAGGTGTACTAAAGTTTGAGTCATTTCATCGTGGTGTTAATTGTACCAACAGAATTACTTCATTGAACAGGTGGTCTTACATTGAGAAAATAGATCATTATTTGAATAATTTAATTCCTAACAATAAAAAATTTTTTTCATTAACCAGGAGCTTCTTGTCGTTTTGACTATGTCTGTACCGCCTGGTATTTAGGTTTAAATTAATCAATAGCGATCCGATTAAAAAATGCTATGTATCCATTTCTGTCTTAAGGTGGTTCCTTACCAAATTTACTAAAACATTCAATATAAATGCAATGAAACTCATATTTTCAAATATTAATCATGATATTAAAATATACACATTTAAATATATATATATATATTATTTAAATTATGCGCATAATTAATGAGTTTTTCAGTGACATTTTTTTGTTGCGGTAAATAGCTCGGCTTGTTTTTAGACCATTTATGTTCCCTATAAATTTCATATCAATTCATTGAATCGTTCTAATGATATGACACCTTGAATTACGTGGTATCATATTTTTGGCCAAATTTGAAAAATTAATACCTCTTTTTAGGGTAAACTATTTGTTTGTAGTTATTGACATTTATAGCGAACATGAATATTTATAGGGAACATAAATAAGAGGAGTATACCCTGAAGATTTCAAGTCAAACGGATAATCTAATCAAATTTAATTTAACTCAGAAAATGAAAAAAAGAACATCTTAAACGAAAAAACGCAATCAAAAAAAATGGAAAGAGTATATTGTATTAAAATATCATGGTAAAAGTTACGATTCACTTATCATTGGTTAGATGTATGGACCTGCTTCATAAACAGTTCCTTACTTATCCTTGTTAATATCAGAACATTTACCTATTACACGCAATGTTTTTCTGAGTTCCTTCATGGAATCCAATGACTGCGTTCCATTATTTGTTTCTATCGCAGTGAAAGTTTGACCGTTTATAATGCTTGTTGACGTCCCGTAACAATACCAGCATTTTCCATAACTGAAGTTATACCTTCTTTACCATCGTTGAACTCTAAAATGGCAGGGTGGGCTCCAACCTCAAGGGTCCATTTGCCAGCAAATACGCGTTTCGAGAAACGAGACCGCACGATACCATTGAAAGACTCATTCACGTTTTGTATCTTACCGTGTAGAGATTTCTTTAAGAGCTCTTCATCTCTCAAACGTTCGAAGAATTGTTTGATTTCAGGCTCCTCTTTTATACTAGGTGGTAGATTGAATTTTTCTTTTTTAACGTTCCGGAAAGTTTTCTATAACAGAACGACCAAGGCTAGTTTCACGAAAACTTTTGACCGCCCTAGCTTAATGTTTACATCAAAACGACTTGAGCCGTTACAGTTTTGATACTCTTGATAAAATAATTTCTCACTGTCTGCACACAAACTGTTTATTATAATTTGGTGCTTCACGGATGATTTAACATCGGTGTTACGGCCATCATGTTTTAGACAAGCCGATGAGGTTTACCCAAAAGTCCATATCATCAATGATATCCATTGATATCATTCATTATTATATGTATTCATAATGAAATAAATATCATTAGATGTACTAAATTTAGGTTTATTAGGGATTACAGTTTCTGGAACAAGTATACTTTTTTCACAGGGGCAGAGATATTATCAGCGTACATGTTGGCCAAATACTGATGTGCTTCGTCGTTTCTGGCAACACTTGGAGGTAAATTACCAATACTGTGACAAAACCTTTGTTTTTTCTTTAAAATATATCGTTATTGCCTACTTTTACCTGAATTACCCATCACGTTCTTAAATCTCAATAAAGGCAGCAACAAACAGGAACCATATACTGATATACAACCACAACAACAGATTTTGTTTGTGTTATTTCCACTTAAAAAAACGAAACCTCAAACCAAACTGAAACAAAATACTGGGTTATCTTGAAAAGATCCAGTTAAACAATACACACCTTATCCTTTGCTACTGAGAGAGTGTTTGCCGTGAAGAGAGTGTTTGAAAGGGGTAAAGTTTCTGAAATTTTTAATTTTTTTTTTTTTTTTTTTTTTTACCTTGGTGTGATAAATATGATATATCTCAAAATCTACTTAAAAAAAGAAACAAAGTGTGATGCTAAATTTGGAAGCTACGATGAATTTCGCATTAAAAAAAGGGTGCAATTGATACATATGTAAATTTTTTTTCATTTTTTGATAAAAAATCACCTTGAATAATAGATTCCATATCAGCACTGATCAGTTTAAAGAAACTATTTGGCTTCCTGTTAATATGAGAGTTAATCAAGGCGTACCCGCTCATTCTTTTAAATTCTGCGTCAATCCAAACTTTAACTACATGTCTGAAATATTCAAACTATCTGACACCTTTTTAATTCCATTGCGAAATAGTAATTTGAAATTGTATACTTCTCTACGTAGAACAAATATGGGCGAAAATTGTCTGTCATGGAAAGCTACTACCTAATAGTGTTAAGATCCATAAAAACTACAACACTTTTAAGCCTAAAATTAAAAATTTATGTCTGAGTTCACTTGATAAGGTTCGTAGACCGAATGTCTACAGGAATTAACTACTATTTTTTTACTTTTTCCTTCTTTTTTTTTTTTTGTGTATCGTATCGATGGATCAGAATGGAAATATTGTCATAACAGAGATTATATGTGTTTATCCTTGCCTTTAATTTTTAAAGTTTATTTTTATTTGTTGCGCTTATTGAAATGTATCTTCGTCAAATGCAGAATATATACTTATGGTGTTACCCAAGTTGGAGAAAGGAAATACGAGACTGAAACATTTGTTCGAGCGTTTGAATATTTTGCACTTTCCAGATGTATGTATCGAAGACTAAAGTTGAAGGCTCACATTTAAAGTAAAATGTGTTGATGATATATGTCTCCTGCATTTTCTACATTGTATAAAAAATTTTTTTTTTTTTTTACTATGCTTCGGCTGAATCAATATCTCTGTTTTTGTGAAACGGGACTACTATATTTTCATTGTGGTCCCGACCACAATGAAAATATTTTGGTGACAGACAATTATTTTGCCTAGCTTTGCCACCATTTTTTATCTGAATGTTTATCGTTGTTGTTTTTTTTGTCTATTATCTCGTCTTGTAATTTTCATAGCATTTTTATATTTTTTTGTGGCAAAATAAAATACTTATGATGAACGCTAGGAAAGGTGTATTATTATTCTCGATGACGTGTACGCCAAGGATCAGGAGGCATATACTCACAGTGCAACAAATATTTGAGAAAGTTTAGCTAGAGTAAAGATTTTGCTACGTATTTGTGATGATGTTTTAGAGGGAGCTGAATAACGGGGATAGATCAGTTGTTAAGGCGTCGAACTAAGGATCGAAAGGTTACGAGTTTGACCTCACTTCTGGCAGAAATTCATTTTCCATGTTATCTCTGAGTTTTTGAGAAAAAATCATTGCGTAGTACAACGCTAGCTCAATTTTGTCGGGTTGTTTGGTTGAGTGAGTTTCGTAGGCGCAAATGGGCGTTCTAATTAACTCCAAAACCCACCACATGGGCCCTTTTGGAACTATTGTCACGGCAATTTGTTGGTTCCAAGCGTTAAGTGTAACAATCTCACTCTCTCTAAATTCTCTCATTCCTTTGAAAAATGTGTGTCATCGGAGAGAACAATAATAATTTACCAGAGTGATCGTTTTATTATGGCTGGATTTTTGCATATATTTTTACCATAAGCTAAGGGAAAACATATCTTTTTTATCCTTAACTAGCCGAAAAAAAAACATTTAATTTCACAAAATTAGAATGAAAATGGAACATAAAGTTTAATGGCTACCCTGATAGATTACTATAATAAAGCTTTTTAAAGTATTTATAAAACAAGAAAAAATCCTTTTTAAATTATTTCCATTTCCCTGTCTCCGAATCTTTGTTTTTTTTTTTTCCTTTGAAAATTGCTTCACCTTCAGTTTTGATAAAAGCTCGCACGGTAACATGGCCTGTATATTAAGTACGCATTAAAGTCTTTCTAAAAATCCTTTAAAAAGCTTATGTTGGGTCATTTAATACATTAGCAATTAGGTAACATATGTATTTTCTTTTGGGAATCTGAAAATTATCATATATATATAAATTATCAATATAATATTATATTAATAAAATATAATATTAATATTACATTGGGAATGAATATATTTTCCACATTTATTGAGTTTGTGTTATATAATGAGTTGTTTTACTTAAAAATTTCAATCAATAGCTATGCATATTTTATCAATTTCTTGTCAGTGGGTCAAATTCTTGGTATTCTCAACGTTAGTGTGAACGTAGTAAAACAAGCCAAAATCATTATCGTTTTTGACTAATATACTAACCAGTTTTTCAAAAAGATATATCAAAAAAAAAAAAAAAAAAAAAAATGGAGAAAACTGTTTGCAGCAAGCACAGTACACAAATATCCACTCTACACTTTAATTCTCCATTTAAAAGTGGAAACTCATTTATTGTTTTTGATCTCACCAGGAAGAATATTCCAAACAAGACAAACTTCAGAATGAAGTTAATCTATACCATACATAATAGTGCGAGCTTTAGGTAGCTTAAAAAGTGATTTGGTCCGCAGTCACGTTTTTAAAAGAAAATAATTCCCTGAGCAGTCTCAGATTTACCTGGTTTACAGTTTTTTAAACCTCAAATTTGCTTTTAGTAATCTTTTGTTGCAAACCATTCAAATTTATTTTATAAAAATCAAAATCATCACTTTTCGTACTTTTTGTATTTTGATATTTTACAAAGTCAAAATGCGAAGAAAAAAAAAAGGAGTATCTTGTTCTGCTACCAACGCTCCTAAAAACTTCAGTGATCAAAAATCTCAAATTCTTAACTTTCTAATCTCGTTTAAAGTTTTACTATAACTCCCCTTCTACATTTATTTTAAAAAAACATAAACAATATATGTATATATATATATATATTTTTTTTTCTTTACTTTTTTATCACTGAGTTTTATCACAGTTCAGTTTTATCTATGTTTAACGATAATAAGTTTGCATTTAACCAATCGACTAATCGTTTTAAGTCATAATTAATTTTTTATTTAGTGTTTTAAATGATTTATTAATACATAGAATATTAGTGTCATCAGCAAAGTGATGTACAAATGAATATTATATTGAAAAAAACAAGATCGTTTATAAAAATAACAGCGGACCTAGAACAGAACCTTGAGGAACACCACAGCTAATAATACGACGAAAAGACTCGAAACCATTAATAGACTGCTTACGGTTTGAAAGAAATGTTTTAAACCAAGCACTTGCAAAACCGCGATAGCCATGGTGATTAAGTTTCACAACCAAAAGATTTTGGTCCACGGTAGCAAAAGCTTTTTTTGAGATCAATAAATATTCCGCCAGCAAAATTCCCGCTATCGAGAGCCTCGCAAACACGTTCTGTTATACTAACTAGAGCATGGTTTGTGGAGTAATTTGCTGGAAAACCAAACTGCATTTCATAAAGGCAATTATACATTGTTAAAAAACTGTTTCGAGAGTGCATGAGTTTTCAAGTAACTTACTTATATTAGACAGTAAAGAAATTGGTCGATAATTTGAGCAATTTAATTTAGAACCTATTTTAAAAAGAGGAATTACTGACGAAAATTTTAAGATATCTGGGAAGACACCATTTAAAAATGATGAGTTAAATAAATGAGATAAAATTACAGAAAATTCTTTAGCAAACGTTTTAAGAATTATTGAAGGAATACTGTTAGCACCGGAAGTTTTACCAGTTTTAAGACTTTTAATGAATAAGGTTATTTCAACAGAATTAGTGGGGTGATAAACAAGTTATAAACAGATAAAATTAGAGTTCTTAAGGTAAAATTAGTGTGAGGGAAATGTATGTTAGTAGTTATGTTAGACTTAGTAGTTTTGCCTATGGTAGTGAAAAACTTGTTAAATTCTTCAGAAATCAGAATTGGATCAGTAATAAGGTTTCCGTTCTTAGAAATACAACTGGGCATGGAATCTGTTTTACTTTTAAGGTAAATAATATTTTTAAGCCTACTGCACACTTAGTGCATCTTTTTTAAGTTATCAGAAAAACATTTTTTATAGTGATTTTCTATAGATTTTTAAATTAAATTTAATAATCGTATTCCTATAAATATTAAATTTAATTTATAGTACATTTTATTTTCAGGGTATTTTAATCGCAAATATTTATTATACAAAACATGACGCTTTTTATTGGAAGTCAAAATTCCATTCCCACGGTTTAAATTTGCGTTTAAAACTTTTTATGCTCAACTTTAAACGATGTGAGTTTATCTAAGAAATTAAAAAATATATTAAAAGATTTGTTAGTGTTGTTTTCTTCAAATTTTAACTGCGCTTCCTAATCAGTTTCCAAAGTGTCGCTTTTAGAATGTTTGTTGCTCAAATTATTGACTTTCCTTTTGAATGTTTGCGAGGTATAAAGTTTATATTTAGACTAGGGCAACTAAAAAACTGTGGATGGTGGTCAGATATAGAAGATTTTTTAGAAGTTATATTTTTGAAACAATTCTCTAGTCAAAACGGTTAGAAAAATGTTGTCAATCAATGTTCTAGATCTCGATGTTACTTTTGCTGGTAATGTTATATCAGGGAACACGTTATAAGAAGTTATAATATTAAAAAATGATTCAGTTGATAGGTCATTACTTATGATTATTAGATCAATATTGAAATCACCAGTTAAAATAATTGTTTTATTTTCGTGTGAAATTTTGTTTAAAAGCGGTTTTAAAAACTCATCATTGAACTTGTCAATTGACATGAAAGGATGTCTGTAAACGCAACCAAAAAACTCATCATTGAACTTGTCAATTGACATGAAAGGATGTCTGTAAACGCA
>JAUZNK010031890.1:0-18667 GCA_035046665.1 Euphysa ruthae
TATATATTGAAGGAAATAACATTAACATAATTGAACGACAGTTAAATGAAGAAGTCAGCTCACTCTACCTGTGGTTAATGAATAACGAGGTGCTGCTGATCATGTAGGAAGATAAAACGAAAATTTTCTTGTTTCTAGAGCATCCGCATAGTACGTCGTAACATATTCCCAACTCCATAACTCCCAAAATTCACCAACAATTTCAACTACCGTGCTTATCAATTTGCCTTACAAAAACAAAAAATGTATTGTTCCACAATTACTTCGCACTTCTATCTCACACTCACAATACTCGGAACAACAGCAACATCTTACAACTACCAAACGTAAATCTTGACTATGTAAAAAAGTTCGTTTTTCCGCTGCTAAATCATTCAACAACCTGTCTATAAATATCAGACTACTGATTCACTCTAAGAAATATTGTTAATAAATATTATTACAAAGCATTTTAACTTAAAACTTATTAATTTATTATTTACAAATATCCAGAGATAAACTCATATTCGCAAAGTTTGTAGAACTGTCCGGAATACCTAGCATGGCGTTGATCGGCATTCTTTGGATACTTATACCCTTGCTATGATTTTAAACTACAACATTTACTGCCGTCATTTGTTTTTAATCTACTAACGTTTTATATTTTAAAGTAGCTTTTGTAATTTGTACACCACATTATACACAGGACACATATTGATAACAGTATTTTATTTGAAATGTTTTTATCCTGTATAAATATTCGCTATAAATAAATAAATAAGGGAATAAAAATAAAAATGGAAAAGATATACAATATGTTGGTATATTGGAAACTTTGGATTTTGATCTTTTTCGAGGAGAAAGTGAAAATCCTCTTTGTCAAAATGCAAAATATCCGAATTTCCTACAGGTTTGACGAGTGGCATCAATCGGATTCGTAATCAGCACTAAATTGTAATAAAAAAAGTCCATAAAAGCTACTTCATACCAAAGTGCGAGAGGTTCAGTCAGAAATCCGCCGTACTTTACGTCAAAATCCACGTTAATATGTAAACCATAGAGAAATATTAAGGGCTTTAAGAAAATCTAAGACTTCAACTTCGATTTCATATTGTTTTGATAATTTTAAAAATTTATAACGCCGTCTTCGGTTTTATATAAGTGTTTTAAGATATTTCCATGTGCATGGTACATCCATGTCAACTTCAATAATATTTTGTCAGTGTTTTATTATTTTATAAAAAAATGGTAAAACAATATTGTATGGAAATTTAATTTTGGAAGTGAGGTTAATAAATTAAAAGAAATTATATTTTATTTTCTATTAATAATTAAAATAGATAATTAGTCCATCTAATCATGGTGGTTCTAATTCAAAAGACAGTCACAAAACAAAGCGCTTGTCATGTACTTTTTTCCAAAGGCGTTTATGACTTTTTGTTTCTTTTTGAAATCTAAAATGCAAAAAAAAAATCAAAATATCTCCAAAATTTCATTCATTGAATATGCACACCTGACACATGCGCACACCTGGCACATAAATTTGTTAAATTCATTCTTAGCATTTTAAAGATTCGTTTTGTTACCAGACCCATGTGTCCAAAGAGGTTATGCAAGATCGCCGTATATACATAAAGGTTATGGTTATTTATAATTTATTTAATAAACTTGGTTGCACTAACATTCCGGAACCATGTCTTTTTCCTCCAACCGGTCTAAAAAAATATTTGTAATTAATCCATTGTGTGTAACAATAGATTGATATTTATTTATTTAATTATTTAATATATTTAATATGAATATAATATATATTTAATCCGTTGTGTGTAACAATAAATTGATATTTAATAAAATGCATTCTTTTATGTCCGTTTTAAAGGACTCTTTGATGGTCTGGAGGTCTGCAAAGTGGCCATACAGTCCCATCTATAACCAACAGACATCTAAGGCTGTGCCGCTAATTTTCCCTGCTAAACTTTATTCTTCCCACTTTGGACTTGCGAGACATGGTTGGCTCAAAGAAGTGAAAATGAGATTAGATCCATGATGTAATTTGAAGTTATGCACAGCTCATGTACCGAATGACCAAGCCCTAAAAATCAAGTCACTGTCTCTGCACGGGTATGCGAATCTTTTCCAAAACATACATATTGGTAATTGATAAATATCATTTTAAGAAATCTGAATTTTTCTTTAAAATCTGCATAGCTAAGTTTATCGAAGTTAAACGGATTATAATCCCAGGATGGAAAATGTATATCTTTTGACTTTACTAAAGCACAGTGAAGTATACAATCGTTATCAGAAATAGCATCTTGGAAATGAGCCAATAAAATAACATTTCTCATCTCTCCAAACTTTGTCATTTTATCTATTCTTTCTAACAATTAGAAAACATGTATAAGAAAAAAATATCGGTTTTACAGAATCCTTGCTAAAATATCTGGGAATTAAATTTGGTGGAAAAATATTTTTTTGAAATCTCGCGGAAACATGATATTCAAAAATCTCGTGGAAATCTAGTTTTGCTTTTCACTTAAGAATTTTATTTTCAAATCCCGATTGTTTTATTTCCTTTTTATCTACATGTACCTGGAGTTGAAAAATATGACTAAAATCACATATAAAGGGGATTTATTCTCACGGATCAAAATTATTTGAAAAGCATTTTGATTTTCCGTGGTTTTGACCAAATACTGCGGAATATAATTCCAAGAAAATTAATTACCTTAAACTATAGTAAAAAAAGCATCCAAATTTTGAATCTCTAAATTGTTAATCTAATCGTCAATTCGGAAAATTATATAAAACATAACCCCGAAATACTTATATGACACAATTTTATATGAAACAGTGGCATTTAGAACATGTAAAACTAGAATACATATATACTAGATATATAATATATTTAATTTTTCATTAATATTTTGGACTATTAATATGAATGCGTGCATTTGTTGCCCTTGTTGAGTAGTGGTTGTAAAATATCAGCTGGTAGGTGATCTTGGTTTATAATTTGTTGCTGTTGTGCTTACTCTGATCTTCCATTTGCTGCATTATTTTGAACATGGTTTTGCATCAATGCGTACCAATTTCCCTTTCCTTTAGTTCGTTTTCCTTTTCTTTGATGGATTAAGTAAACTGGTATTTCGCTTCCAGTCTCCTTGTAAATCGCTACCTACTGCACATCTCTTTTTCATTTTTGTGAATGATTCTATAGATCTTCCGCGCATTTCTTCAGCCGCATGTTTTTTGTTTTCTACTTGCTTCTTTTTTTCTTAAGAGATCATATTCTAACGCTGCATCAATTTCTTCGGTAGAAACACCACTAGCTCGTTCTTCATATAAAATCTGTCTCTGACTGAGCGTTGATTAATACAATATATTGGATTTTCTAAAGAATTCTAATTATGTGTGCTACTTGGTCCTGTGCCACTCCTATTACCTTGCTCCTAATCTTATGAGAAAACGGCTCAACCATTAGTATTTCATGTCGGTCATGGTCATCGGCCAATTCTAAAAGAAAAAATTCAGATAAAAACAAAGACCTTGATGGGCTTATAAACGGCAGGGAAAACGAGTTAGGAAAAATAATATGCTCATATTTTTCAAAATATTCTTTGATTTTGCTCTCAATATTGCTTTAAACTTATCCTAAAATCTTGTAAGCTTTGAATTTTCTCCAATTTATATGCGTCACTTTCCTGTTATGTTCTTCAAAACACTTAATACATCGTTAAGAAACGTACACATGCAATTACAAAAAGCTAAAATGATTTTTACCGTTTATGAACAGGGACTTATATTCGGTAGGGCTTTTATTCGGGTGTTTATACAAGGGGAAAGCTAGTAACCAAAATATTTGTGTGAATGTATTTGATGGGAAGCCACCCTTTCGCTAGTGGCTCATGTGTGATATAGATAAACATTTAAACAAGGCCTACCGTCTCACTTTAATTCTTAAAAATGAAACTACCACGGGAATTTAATGAAGTTGAGACTATTTCATGGTCACTCTTAACGTTTGTACAAGCAAGAAAAGCTACATATTTTTAGACATCATAAATCAAATCTTATTGTTGTTTTTTTAATTTTTTGAACAACAGCGTAAATATTGATCGACAGGTAAATTTCTAATAAGTATGCTTGCAAGAAACAGCTGTAACATTTTTTAGTTCAAGTAAAAATACCTCGTTGTCGTTTTTTTAAATTAAACTAAACGACAGAATTTTGAAAAGTAATGATAGCACTGATATCAAAAAAAAAATGGGTTTGCAGTTTGTGCGCTTTATATGGGATTTGGCAAATAGCCGATCGTGTTGATGTACCACATTCTTAACACTTTAAGGTTTGCCAAATTTGTCCGTACTCCATGATATAAATATAAGCCTTTTTCTTTTTGACGTTGTCATTTAGTCAAAGAAATATTACACTAGAAGCAGGGGTCGAGATTTTGATTTTACCCATTTTAGCGAACAGTACTTTTAAATTGTCTAAAAAACTGCTCAAGAAAATTTAAACCTGCTTGATTTTTTTTTTCAATATCTTTGTAATATCAGCAACGTATGTAGCTACATGATCATGCTAACCAAGAAATTCCTGAAGAAGTGATGCTATTTTGCCTGTTTATTTGGAAAACCAAATTTGCATTTGTGTGAGTTACTCTAACTTTTTTTAAATTTTAAAAGAAGACAAAGAGCAATAATCTTATAGCTAAACGTTAATAGCATTATCAGGCAGCATCTTGTAATCAAGGCACAAGATAGACGATGAGATTGAAATCTATATAGCGATAAAGCAAAATAATTGTTTAAAAAGTTGAGAAGAATCTAAAATAAAATCAATGTACTAAATATTGAACAAAGAAAAATTAATGCAATTAAGATAGTTATTTCAAAAAAGCAAGAGCAGAGTAGTAAAATATGTTGAAATTTTATATGGTGATTGGCATGTGTTGGTGAGAAGATAGGATTTACTTGAGAAACGTCCTAAATATATTTTAAGAGTTGTTCATTAATCACCATTGATTAAAAGCACATCACAATATTTAGATTGGTTAGGCTAATTTAAAACTTTAATTTTGACGAATGCGTCTTTATTACAAATTTCTTTATTGAAAATTTTCATTACCTAATTGTTGGTATCATTTTTCAATCTAATGTTAGATTACAAAGAAATTTGTAATAATTCCGCATTTCGGCATAATTGAAGTATTAAATTAGTATAACCAATTTAAATATCGTGATGTGCTGATAATCAAAAAAATTTTTTCATTTCTAAAAGTTTTAAGACGATATGCAGCAAAAAACTAGGGTTCAAGCACAAGTCGACCATCCGAAGACGCAATTTCTGAAAAAGTCTTGCTCATTATCAAACTGATTATGTTGCTTATTGTAGTATAGATGTCATAGACAAGTTTCTTGCAGCTCTTGATACTGATCCTAAAGAAAACATTCCAATATTTTATAAAGAAATATTCGGTGGAGTATTTGAAATGCAAATTAACCCTCTAGAAAACATTGTAATTAAATTTGGACGAGCACTTTCAAGCTATTGACGAAGCATATATAAAGCATCCAAAATCAGCTAATCGAAAATAAATGATAAACGTGTGCGTAAAACTTATGAATGTGATGGCTGAGAAATTCATAGTTGAGAAAACTTTCTATTCAATGTTCTTTTCCATGGGCGTGAATCAAAAACATTTTCTTCCAGTAAAATATTTTTAATGAAAACAGATTTGTTAAAAATGATGAATTTATAAATGCATTGAAAGAACGATTAAAAAACCGTTAATGTGCTATTATTTTCCGTAAATTTTCATCGAGAGTTTGCTTATTAAACATGGTAATTTTTAGTCATAATTTGAATCATGAAAAAACATGTATGATTTTACATCTAAATCTACTTGTCAACAGTATGATAAAAAGTCACTTTTTTTACAAAATTTTCACAAAATTTTGAATTAGGCATTACGTAATCCAAATCGTGAAAAATTTTATTCAAAAAACTTCAGTCTTAGTGAAGCTGCTGTTCAGGTTCTCTTTTATCTTATTGTATAAGAACATTAACATATAAGAACCAACTAGATAATTCTATCAATTATCCAAGTAGATAAGAGATAGAACTAATAAATTTAGACATGCAATTGTGATAATAAACCTAAAATCACCTGCCACTGTCGCACTGTTTCTTTTCGCTGGTATTATTTAAATACTCCTTGAGTAAGTGACTGATCTATTAGTATTTACTGACTATTTGTCTGAATACAACATTTTTTTTTTCACTTTCTGATTAGTTTAGCAATTTCTTTTATGTAGCTTTCATCGAGTAGAGCTTTATAATCTAACTTTGTGTTCCAAGAGCCCTAGTATCGACATATTTTTTATTTATTTAAGAATAAAGACAAATAGGAATTGATTATATCGGCGAATGTAACAAGGTTATAAAAAAAATGATGCGCACTAAATTTGAGGTTGTTTTCCTTGGAATTTTTGAGTCTCTTAAGAATGAAAGCGACTTAAAACGAGGCCATTTTGATTCAAAAAGTTCGTTTCTTCCAGCAACACTCTTTTTACTTTTGCCTCTTTGGTTAGCTCGTGTGAACAACAAGTGCAAAGGCTAGTGACATTTGCTTTAAGTTCAGTTTCCAGAATAATAACAGAAGATATATAAAATACTTAGTAATAGGGAAAAACTTTTGGCCAGAACTGATAGTACCCTTTCAATATATAAGAGTTTTTTTTGTCGAGGGTTGTATTATTTGTATTATACAGAGCCGATTTTATTTTAAATCAAACAATTACTTACAACACTCAACAAATACAAAAAAGAAAAAAAATAAATAAATAAAAAACTCGATATTGAAAAAGGTATTATAAAGGGTACTATCAGTTCTGGCTAAAAGTGTTTTCCTTGATGAGCATACTATAACACGGCACGTGATATATTATTCAGACATTTATTTACAAAAAGTATCGATTATAAAAACCCAGTATCTCCTCGTTTTATCTAGTAAAAAAATACTCACCAGTCATTTCACAAATTTCCCCGATTATGTCATACTCAGTTTTTCGGGAATTTCTATCCTTGAAAATAGGAGCCTTCAAATCCTATAAACATTTACCCATTTATCGTTTTACCCATTCTTCAATAAATTTTTGGTTTAACAGAGGTTTTTTTGTTAAAGCTATTATAAATACCTTGTGCATCGAGACACAGTGTTCATTCATTACTATTGTTTTTTTTTTTTTCATTACTTTGAGCGTGACAAACTCGTGACATTAATTCCTCTCATACAAGTTGATCGAGTTGTAATACACAACCTGTGTCCAATTTTTGTAGCTTACACACTCAAATTAGTTTTACACTACAAATCGTATCATACAAATTGAAGCGTCTAAGACCGGCTTAAGTTTATAACAAAGTTGCTGCTTAGCAGTAAGTTTGTAATAAAATTTAATGAAATAAACTGAAATATTTTAAACATCAGATATCGTTTAACTTTTATATGCAAAGGAATGATTATGATATCATTTAAAAAATGTAATAATAAAATTGACCACACCCCCCAACCCCTTACAGTTATGTGCTGCCCACGAGCTTGTACTGCTTGTACGAAATTAATACAATCAAACAAAAATTTCTCAAATTCTGTAACTGAATTTAAAAGTGTTTCGCCCTTTCTATATTTGTATGTTACCAAACGGTCTGAAAGGACATAAAACTTAACCCCTTAAGTTAAACTGTTTTCTATTTAAACTTTGCAAAGTAGAACGACATTCATAAGGGTGCGAAAATAATAAGTTTTCCAGAATTTTATTGGGATCCCAGCGCACTTGGTTTGAAATGCAAATTTGCACTAGAATTGCCTCAAATAATGGTTAATTTACACTTTGGTAAAATAACGATTAATTACGTCATTGACACTTGAGAGTTAAAAAACAAGTCAAGTAGAAATAAGACGTCTCTAAAACTGATTCAAAAAGTTTTGTCGAAGACAATTTTTTTTTTATCATAGTATTAAAAAAAAACTATTAAAAGTTATTTTTAATCGTTGTTATTAGTATTCGTGTATGGAAATTATATCTGATTTTAGACGAAACTACAATAAAGAACTATCCGCAAATTGTGCGACAAGGAGAAGATAAACGAGTTATTGCAGTCGCCTTTTTTCACAGTGCTGGAATCAGTGGAGACATTTGGTTTGACCAACCTAATGACCAGCAACCCACTCACATAACAGGTAACATAAGCATGTTACGATGTTTACTCCACAGAGAAATCGTCAGCAGTTGCTATGCTAAAAAAATTTATTATAACTACAGGCATTTTGCGCTGGCAACCCTATCCCATGCAGCAATTTATTAGTGCAATAAAAGTTTAAATTCTACAGAGTTTTTTCGAAACTTAATTTACAAAAATCCGAACCCTGAAAATATCATTTGATACCAATAATACATCTTTGCTTGTTATCAATTTAGTGTATATGCAAAATTTGATTTAAGCAATGTTTATTTTATTTTTAGGTTATATAAACGGATTAAACAATGAAAAACACAGTTTTCGTATTCACAAGAATATCGATATATCGGATAGTTGTAAAGCTATTGGGGGTCAATACAATCCATCTGATACAAAACATATTGAAAGTTCAAATGAACGTCTTGCCCAAGATTTGGTAAGATTTGTTATAGATGAACAAGATGGATACTTCATTGTGAATTTTCAAAACACTGATATAATGCTAACCGGCTTGCAAAGCGTAATTGGGCGTACTCTAGTCATACATAATATGAAGGATCATCTCGGGCGTGAGAATCCAGATGATGGAAAGGATCTTGTTGCGTGTGCTATAATTAAAGAAGTTGTGTATTATTAATTTTTATACAAGTAATCTAAATTGCTTTTTAAATTTCATTACAAAATTATTTGAAGTAATAGCTTTTTGTGGGGCAATATGGGACGGTGGGCCAAAACAAGACAGATGCCTTTGGTTTGTTGCATTTTGTGGTATATTAGTTATTACAGCCAATTTAGATGCTAGACATAATATAACAACACATATAAAGTTTTTTTTAGAAAGGGAAAGTTGGTTTAAAGTTTTTTTACCAAAAAATAAGGTAAAGACTCGAAATTTTTTACAAGTTTTTGGATTTGTTAATACTTTGCTTGTAGAGGGAATATTTTCTGTAGACTTCATCGCTTAGTTTCAGCGTGGCCATTTTTGGCTAAAAAAAAAAATAAATAAATAAAAAAAAAAAACGATGTTTTCACGATGTTTTTCATAAATCTTCACTAATTTAAGTCCATTGCTAGGAAATTTTATAATAATTCAATATAACGCAACCTCCAAGTAATTTATGTTTTTTTTCTTAAGTGTTTCGTTTTTCCCCGCATTACGCTAACTCAGAAAACTTTCCTGATTTTTTCAAAAGGATCATCTTTAGCTTTTAGTTATGAAAACTATCTTCCACGAAAGAATTCCTTTTTTCACTTTTATTCTTGAGTTTTTATTAGGAAAACGGCATCACCCTGAAGTACTGCTGCTGTAATTTCCGTTATCTTTACCTACAAATTAAACGTTAAGAATTTATTCAGGAACGAATCTAGAATTCCCCGTCACTTTTTTTCGTACCCTAAACCTATGTCATTGGAAGTAGGTTAATAGTATAACTGTACTCTAAACCAATGTAACTGGATTTCGGCTAATATTATAACCTTGCCCTAAAGCTATTTCACTGGATGTAAACATAAAAAGCATATATAAGGTATATATTAAAAAGTGGCGGGTATTCTAAAACTTATCCCTTCATTCAACTTTGGAGTAAATTTTTATACAACTTAATTTTGTATTTCAAAAAATTTCCATTGTTAGGAATTTTTTGATTATCGTGGTTGATTTGGGTCAACTCTTCCAAGTTAAATAACTGGTAGAATAACTATCGGTATAACTGGCGTCCGCTACTTATAACTGGCGGCTGCTGCTTATAACTCATGGCCGCGAGTTTCTCTATTAACATATCTGCTACAAGCGGCCACAAGTTGTGCCGCGAGTTATACCGATAGATAAGATTTTCCGGTCTTTAAATTACAGTTGTAAGTTAAAATATATCTTTAAATTTTGCTTTGGTCTTTATTTTAACATTATATTAGCAAATATGATGTACACACTACTGAATAATACAATTAAGTTTTAATATTAACTCTCGGCCGCGATATATAACTATAGGCCACGACTTAACTAGTGACTTTTAGCTAGCGGCTGCGACTTGTAATTAGCGGCCGCTAACTAAACATACCAATTAGAAATAGCGGCCTCCAGTTATATTTAGCGGCCGCCAGTTATAAGTAGTATCCGCCAGTTATAGGTAGCGACCGCCAGTAAACAGTAAATAAAAGTCTAATTCCTTATATAATAAATGCTTAAGAACATGTTCAAGACCAGAATACCCTTATTAATCATATAGCTTATAACTAGCGGTATAACTGGCAGCCGCTACTTATAACTAGTGGCCGCTACTTATAACTGGAGGTCGGTACTTACAACAAGCGACCACTAACAAAAAATACCAGTTAAGGAAAAAAGTAAATGTGATTTGTGTATAGCCAAGACCACAATTAAGTAGAGGCCGCGAGTTATAAGTAGCGGCCGCCAGTTATAAATAGCGGCCGCCAGTTATAAATAGCGGCTGCCAGTTATACTGCTAGCTGTTCTGCCAGTTATTTAAATTGGAATTGTTGAACCAAATCAGCCACGGTACTAATGTTTATTGAAAGCTTTTATAGCTAAAAAAATCGATAAGCAACAAATAAGTCATATAAAGTCTAAAAAATTTTCGATAAACCAAAGAATCTTCTTACTGTACCAATTATAGCTTTATCTAAAATAATTCCGTAGTTCGCATCCTTTGCCTTCAAAGTGTAATACAGTAAAGAACTTAATGATATCCAACGAAGCCTTTACGGCGTCCAAAATTAGATATAAAAATTAATATTTCGAGCTAAATATACACATTTATAAATTAAAACTGGAAACTCCTTGTTGTCATCAAAAACACGCTGTTCTTTTGATCAATTATCAAAACCGCTTCACTTACTCAATATCTCTGTTTAAAAAAATTAAAATATCCTAAATGTCTACGGGCATAACACTTTCAAACTATTACTTTTAGTTTCAAACGTAAACAAACCTTATCCCAAAGATTATTTCAAATTTATATACATTAAAATCACCAAACAAAAATATATTCTAAAACATCTTTTATTAGTAGAAGCACAATTAATACAAAGTACGAAGAATTTGCTATTGCATTTCTTGGCTCTCACCTGTGGAACAAAATTGTTCTTATCAATCCAAAACTCTTTGAACTGTATAATTTAAGTCAAAACTTTTGACTTAAATTATGCAGTTAGATAAATAAGAACAATTTTAAAAACGTAATCTTAGATAAATTTTATTGAAAAAAAATTTAGGTACGTTTTTATTTACACTGTAAAATTTTTTTGTAGCAGAAAATATAAAATTAAAAAATTAAAAATAAATTTTCTATTGTAAATTATCCAATAATTACCAACACACCGCTCTAATAAATCTTATTTGCCAAAGGGTGATATTCAACACGCCCTAATACAGAATTTTGAGTAATTTTTTTAGCTTATTAGATCTATTCATAAAGCTTAAATTTATGCACCCAATAATAAATTTGTTCACCCCTTTGAAATCTAAAAGCTTTGATTTAAATTATAAAGGCTTTTATCAACAGGAGGTTTGTTTAAGGACTTCATATCTCAAAAATATTGTATATCATGATATATAAAACACTCCAGAAAGGTATATTCTATGGAAAAGAAGGTTTGTGAAAAGTTCCAAAAATTGCGAAAATTAGAATTTGCTACTGTGCTAAATGCCATTTGCAGACAATCGCTTCTGGTTTACACCTGAACAATTGAAAATCAATAAGCTTTGAACGGTAATAGGTATGGGGATGAAAAAATAACCATCTATAGCAAATGAAAATTTCTTACTCTGTTTAAAAATTAGCCCTAAATGTCCTTGAAAAAATGTCTTTGAATCATTGGTTGTTCCCTTACTAATTTATAGCTCTACTATAAACGTCATATTTACGAACACTTAGTTGCATAAACTGAACTCAATAAATCGGCGTGCAAATGTTGTAACTGACCATGGCAGTGTAAAACAAATGTAAATCATGAAGCTTAAATTGGAGTTGAAATGTGGCTTCAAGACAAGACATGACCTTTCGTGATTATTCCACTATAAACAATGACAAAAAATCCACAAGAAATCAGACCAGTTTAGTACATATTCCAAAAGTTTAACAAGAAGTTACAAGAAAAGGATATTATTTTACTAGAGCAAGACTTTAATGAACTACCACTAGAAGTCAGAAAATATAAAATCGAAATGAATGATGAACATCAATGATTTAAACAAGCACTATTTTGGATAATATACTTAATCTTTTTTTCACTTATTTATATTTTACTAACGCATTTTTAACATATTTATCAATCAGAACTTGCATTTAAAAAATTTAATTTAACTGACACTGTGTAAATATTCGTAATAACAATAATAATTCTCATACACTCTTTCAACAATTCGATGCCATTTTTATACTTTTGATGAATGAACGATTTTTTATGGTTTGCGGATCTCAACTTAAAAGTTATTGAAAATGATTCTATAATCTTTGACATACTATATTGGACTTTTATCAAATTTTAGTACAAAGTCACATTTGACGCATAGTGTAAAAGTGATTTTCTAGACGAAAATTGCAAAAATTATGGCAATCCCAAATTACTACGGACTTGTCCTTTAATCCCATAGCTCTAGCAGAGAAAAAAAAATATTTTTTTAATTTCTAAGTCTATAAGTCTATTAACCAAAAGGTAAACCTAAAGTTGAGTGTACTAAGTGCGGTGTATCCATATTTTTAACTGCTTGTGGTATTTTTTTTCATTTATTAAGGTGTCCTAGTTGCGTATAAGTGTCATAATATTTTGTCAATGATTGTAGATATGTTTTCGTATTTTCAGAGTTTTTCTTAGATGATATTTTTGCTTCATGCTTTATATTTGATTCTAGACAATTGTTATTTAATGGACATGTTTATGTTGTGGCAGTTACAACCTTGGGTTTGGATATTGTTTTGCTTTGCTGATATTGTTAAGGACTTGTTGTTATGGGCACCTATGACTGAATTTACGCTACAACTAATTTTTAAATTGTTCCTATTAAATATTTTCCTGGACTTATGTGTACGCAGGAAAATTTTTCAATCAGGTTTAGAAAGAATTTAGGGACATTTGTTGATACGGATTTGCTGTAAGGTGGGTTGAACCATAGAATTTTCCTTTGAGCGGGTTTTTTTCTTGCTACCAATAAGGCTGATGTTAGTGGTATATGTTAAATTTTTTAAATGACCACTATTTCTTAAAGCATCCTCATATGGCGAAATGGATTTGTTAAACAATTGGTAATTTGCTGATAGGACAGATAATCTTTTTTCAACTGATTTTGGGAGGTCATTTTTATATTAGGGGGCTTTAAATTTACGTAGGTTAATTGACTTTCATCAGATTTTTGTAAAGAGCGAAAAGTGCTATATTTAAGGTTTTATGTGATGTCTAGAAAATTAAAGATCTTTAAATTGCATATTAATAAGTCAAGGCCATTTTCCTTGAATATTTCATTTTCTTTTTTATACACTGAGACTTTTATACTCTCGACCACTGAGGTTTTTAACAATTGCTAGGCTATCATCTCTGCTGAACAATAACGACTTTCGGGCGTGTATAATGAGCTTTTTCTCTTTGTTATTAATGTTTACGGGGTGTTTTGCAAAATTTAACGCATTCTCTAATAATTTTTTTGATATAGGTGGATAAAAGGCATAAATATCAACGGTTATAAATGTATATAAATGCTTGTCAACGATTCTGTTGTACCAATTCAATACACTTTTAGTATTTTTCCATTGGCTTGTTTTTAATAAGGCTTGCAGCTCACAATTAATCTTATCTAGAAAGTGTTTACTTAAACGCCCTACTTCATTTTTAGCACCGTTTTATAAATATAGATAACAAGATAGTATTAGTTGATGAAGAAAAAAAAACTGAATATTCTTTATTACATTCAGTTATTTTGCAAAATAACTGAATTAAATAAAACATTAGGTTTAGATAATATTTTTTTGTTATTTTTTTCTACCGAACTTCAGGAAAAAGATTAATTTGCAAATAGTGCCACAAGGTTTGCTTTTAAGCATGATCCATCATAAAATAACACGCATAAATAAGATTCATCCCAGCACAGAACTACCATCACAAAAAATGTAAAAAGAGCGTGTCATTGTTTTTGCTGGTTTCTTTTTTCAAGTTCATTCATTAATGCAAGGCTATCATGGCATTTGGAATTGAATTTTTTTTTATTTTTTTGACATATGCATTTTAGAGCGACATTTTGCCTTGCCCGCACATTTGAAAAACCCATGGCCCGACCCAAGTGATCGAGCTCATGCAGTTGATCTAAGTGACGTCTCCAATTGTGCAAAATTGCCAATATCAATGAATTGCTGCATGCAGGTCTTAAACTGTCACCTATTATACAACAAAGATAAAATCCTATGGCTAGTTCCAACTCTCTGTAAGTACTTTTCATCTACATCCATTAGATAATAGACCACAGCCATGAAATTATGGGGTCACTTTTTTAACGATCAATATAAAGTACTTTTATCAATGGAGACTGCACTTCAAACTTCTGCTGGTGGTGGTACTTTATCAGGCATTTTTTAATTGATTTATCAGTCCAACATATGCACTTTCTCTTTCTTTCATGATGTTCATTTTTTATTACAAAAAACGCATATAAAATTTGACCAAAATCTTCTTCACCATCGTCAGTAGTCACACCACATAAACACAAACATTCGTTACACTCCTGAAACATATGAGCTCCACTAGATTTGTTTTGGCAAACAACACAAGGCTTTTTGCTTAGAATGCTACTAATATCACTGATTTCATCGTTAGTTCTGATATCAGACTCTTTACCTGAATATATTATTTCTCCACTTCATGCTTCAGTGTTTATTTCGTCTACAGATGTTGTGAGAATTTCTTTTGGAAGAGTAAATGATGCCAAGCTAACCAAATGAGAAGGACAAAAATTGCATTAAAAGGTGTTCTTTTAATTCCAAAGTGGAAACTTTCGTGTTTCATCAATTGGACAAATCTCAGACCTTCTGCTCAATCGCCTAGATTTTGAAACCATGTGGTTATCATCTTTTCTACATCCAGATTTGCCTGTTCCACACTTCCTTGAGACTTAACCTGTCCGGTGGTTTTCCATGCACTATGATCAATCCTAGCCGTATCTATTTAATATTTCAAGGTATTTCCAACGTATATTTTTTAAGGTGAGGCCAAAAATTAGCTTTTATTAGGGTTTATTTCTGGTATAATTATAGCTCCCATTTAAGCTTACGGTAAGGAAAATCATTAGTTCCGAGCTGGGTCACAACTCTAGAATCAGGAGACCAATGCCTTATCTGCTCGGCCAGACAAACTTCAAGCAGACCTAATAAATATAGACTATAATTCTGTAAAAAACACATCTTTTTTTTTTTTTGTTTTCTTTTTTCCTTTTTTTTTTTACTATTTTAATATCGTTGTGGTAGAAAATTATTGTGTCTATTTTTTCCGCGAATTCATTTTTATCTTAATGTTTATTCTTATTCTTATTTTTCTGTTTGCTCTTGTCTTTTAATTTTTATAGTTTATTTATATATTTTTGTGGCAGAATAAATACTTTTACTTACTTAATTAATTTACATGATAAGTTGCTCACGGTCTTCAATTCGATTTGAGCGCCTCTAGTGCAATAAATTTGGTTAAATGATCTTGAGTTACCATGAGAAACTTAAATTTACCATCAGCGGATGTTTGATAATCAATTAAGTCAAATTGAAATCGGGAATTAAATTCATTAAATAACGTTTTACAATAACTCCTCTTTTCCTAATCTTCTTTTCATTTTGCTAGGATTACATTAATCGATGTAAACCATTTTGTCACTTTGGGTTATATTAACATACATTAATTTCAATTTTTAAAACATGCAGTCGCGGTATTTGTATGATTTTCCACAAGCTGGTATGTTAAACAGCTCATCATCATGCACAAAGTACTTATTTTCTTCAGTTAATGGAGACATTACCATTGACACTCCTTGTATCTCCAGCACATCGTAAGGCTTCATCAGACGATACTTTCCCGACTCTTTTCTATCTTTCATCTTTATTATTATTATTTTTTTTTTTTCTAAAACACGTATTACGAATTTGGGACACAGGACTAAGAAAGACATTACACCATCTAACTTCTGCTGTAATATGTTGCCTGAAATTAGATGGTGGTATCACTTTAAACACAGTCATCAAATGGGTTCAAACCACATGCCTTTTCACTCCTGTCTGTGTAGTTTGGCTAACGTCCTAACATTGCCTGCCTTTTTTATTCGTACTTTTTCAGCAAAAAACAGAATTATTTTTCATTTAATCCAATTTTGATTTGTTTTACTTCAGTAGAGTAACGATACAAAAAATTAGAAAGAAATAAAAATCTTTCATTGTTCATTATATTAACATTTTGTTAACTATTATAGTAGACGCGCAGGTGTTCTCCTGCGTAACTGTAATATCAACTGTTTGAAATATTTTCTCTTCTCACTTGAATTACTGCTGTCTAATCTAGGGGCAAACAAGAAATTTGCAAAAGTATTCTATCATTTATCATTGCATTTGTGACTGGAATAAATCTCTTTTTTCTTTTATAAATGAAATAAGAATTTTAACTCCAACATAATCTTTTCTCCATTAAAACAGTTTAAATTCAAAAAGATTGTCAATAAAGTCTCTTTTTAGTCTTTGGTTTTAGTTTTTCGGACTAATACTCTTTTTTCTTTTTTTTTTTCTATTTTTCATCTTTTTTATTAATATCTTTTGCATGGACTTAGAATTTTGTAAAGAATTATGGTATCACTTCTTTTCTGCGGAGTCAGGAAAAATATCCTTACTCTAGAAAATTTTTCGCGTTAATGCCAAATGATCGCCGAAACTTTGCTGACTCCCCTTGGAATATTCTTAAACATCTATTATTTTAATGTTTAATTTCATGTCTTTAAACAGAGCTCCTTTATGAACAGTAGTTTAAATTGAAATGCATTTTAAATTGAAATATATTTTTAATTAAAAACAATGTTTTTTAATACACTATGCATGCGATAAACAATAAAATATATATTTTTTTTGTATAAACAATTTTTTCTACAGATCCAAACTAAATCCAAACTAATTTCAGTACAGCCTACAGAGAATTTGTTTCTATTTAGCCACAGCTATTTATTGCACGTTAATCACTGGTAGCGTAAAAAATTTTTCTGTTTGTTGTATTCTGTTGCAGTTTTCTTCTATCAAAAATTACCACATACCATTTTTAACTTTGGCTCGCCAACAAGCTTGTAATGCTTTCGCAAACCTGTATATATTGATTTTTTTACTAACATTTTCTGTATAAACTTTATAGATTATGGTCAAAAGCTATTAAATGGTGTCACTCCTTTAGTCAAATTATTTTTGTTTCTGGAATGTTAATCTCTATTGTACGGTGGCCCATATGTGACATTTTCATATGCACTTTTTTTGTTATCACTATCTTGCGAACTTCGCAAGTTAAGATCATTATCATGCGAATTTCGCAAGTTAAGATCATTATCATGCGAATTTCGCAAGTTAAGATAATTATCATGCGAATTTCGCAAGTTAAGATCATCATCATGCGAACTTCGCAAGTTAAGGTTGCTATCTTGCGAACTTCGCAAATTAAGATCATTATCTTGCGAATTTCGCAAGTTAAGATCATTATCATGCGAATTTCGCAAGTTAAGATCATTATCATGCGAATTTCGCAAGTTAAGATAATTATCATGCGAATTTCGCAAGTTAAGATCATCATCATGCGAACTTCGCAAGTTAAGGTTGCTATCTTGCGAACTTCGCAAATTAAGATCATTATCTTGCGAACTTCGCAAGTTACGGTCAATATCTTGCGAACTTCGCTAGTTACGGTCACTATCTTGCGAAATTCGCAAGATAATTACCGGACCATTAGGGACATTCAATCTACAATAACAGCAAAGATGGCGGTCCGAACAGGCAGTGCAGAAGAAGTAAGTTTTAGCCTTTTTAATCGATATAGATATCGTGGCAAACAAATTTGTTTAATTTTGTCAGTAATAATTTATACTTATAGTGTGAAATTACACAGTTTACGCCGTAAGTTGTTAAAAATATTTTTATTTTTAAATAGCTTTATTTAGTTACACAGTTTATGCTGTAAACTGTTAGAAATAATTAACCTTATTTTCACAGTTTTCGTTGTGAACTATTAGAAATAATTTTATTCTTAAATTAACCTTATTTTCACAGTTTACGTCATGAACTGTTAGAAATAATTTTATTATTAAATAACCTTATTTTCACAGTTTATGCTGTGAACTGTTAAAAATAATTTTTTTCTTAAATAATCTTATTTTTGCAGGCTTTGTCATGAGAGGCAGGTGATTGCCCACGCCTGCCCCCATGCCCGCCTGCATTCA
>JAUZNK010031901.1:0-18666 GCA_035046665.1 Euphysa ruthae
CTTACTTACTTACTTACTTACTTACTTACTTACTTACTTACTTACTTACTTACTTACTTACTTACTTACCTACTTACATACTTACTTACTTACTTACTTACTTTCTTTCTTGCTCGCTTGCTTGCTTACTTGTTTGCTTGCTTGCTTGCTTGCTTACTTGCTTGCTTACTTACTTACTTAATTGCTTCCTTGCTCGCTTGCTTGCTTACTTGCTTGTTTGCTTGCTTACTTGCTTACTTGCTTGCTGGTTTGCTTACTTGCTTACACTCTTACTTGATCCCCATTGTTTCGATTATACGTATTTTTCTTAATCAGGATCTTCGTCTGCCTTAGTATTGTGGAAATCTAGTAAATGTTTTTTCGCTATGAAATGAGTATCACAAGCATCCGATCACCCCTCAACATTCGCTATAACTATCTTGTCCTTGAAGAAATCCTACAACTGCTTTTATAATAACTTAGTACTGTAAGATTCGGAATCAGATGCAAGTTTAATAATTAAACGAAAATATTTCAGGTAATACATCCATAGAGAAATGCTAAATGCCGAGCTCGGAAACTACAAGACTCTCTATTTTAACTATGAGACACTGTAGTTTTTGTCGGTAAGTTAAACTTTTGATTTTTAGTAAATATTCGACAATAAAATGGGAAAAAAGAAGAATACTCGTACAGAAAATAAAGTTTTGGAAACTGTGTGCGAAGGAAGTCATGAATAACCTGCCAATGTACTTTTCATCATTTTGGAAAAATCTGTGAATTGTCGTGATACTTTTTAAACGGTTTTGGTAATGCTTTTCTAGTAGGGAAACTGGAATTCCAAGATTTATGGCAGACAGAGTCTTCAGCACATTCAGCTTATTCACTGATTCCATTTACCCTTTTACAGCGATTGCCCGTTCATCATTGTTTGGAGGTTTTATAGCTTCGGTAATCGCAAAATCCAGCTCACATTTTCTAGAAACAACATTTATTGATTTTACTTCAAATTTCTGCCTGTCCGTAGTAATTTAGCCACAAAAGAAGCAATTTGTTTTTAAAGTTGAATCCGCCGGTTAAAGATCCAGTCAGGGGTAGACTGCTCATCTTCTTAGATTGTTTCTGAGTTGATGCATTAATATTTTTGTTAATGTAACCACTTGGAGTTTGTCACCTTTAACAGGAACCACATCAAATTTATTATTATTGTTACTATTATAAAACTTTTTCTCAAAAACACTTAAACAACTTCGTTCCAAGTGCCTTGTGGCTCAAGCTAGCGACGTAATTTTATGTTGAGCGAAACGCACTTGTTTCAACAATTCTAAAACTATACCAAGTGTGGAACTAGCCATGTAGATTCCAACGGCTCCTTTATTTCGTATCTTTACATACTCATCTGAATTCTCATCGATTTCATTTTCACTAGTTGGACAAACAAAATTTTTAAATTAATTTTGATGTGTAATAAATGAAGTATGCTACGAGTTATGATTTTCCTGCTTAAATACTTGAAAAACATATTTATTTTAAGTTCCTAAATTATTTCTGATATCATTTAATAATGATCATCCCAATTAAATAGGGAAAGTTAATAACAACTAATTTGCTTAATTCTCTTTATTAAGTTTTATTAATAAGGTGATATATATAAACCCCCGTTCAATGAATAATGCAGCATATTGAGGTTTTGACATTTATAGGATTTCACATGCCATGGAACTATTTTCCCGATATTAACTCCTGACAATATATATTTCTATGTATGATTGTAATCGGTAAACTTTTTAATGTGTTAATCTGTGACAATAAATACCTCAGAAAACCGAACTTTACTTTTGTTGCAACAAATTCATTTCAACTAACTAACTTTTAAATACCTGTACAAAAATCAACCCACATTAAAATCTATCAAAAATTCAAGCGTTAGTTCAAGTAACCTTTTTAAGCATTGAAACTGTAAGAAATGATAAAGAAGTACTTCTATTATTAAATACATCTGTGTCTTCAAATTTTAAGCCACGCCCCTTTTTTTTAAAGAAGACTGCATTTTACATAACTTATAAAATAACGGCTAAATGTATGAAGTTAACGACATGATTATAAAATAACGACTAAATGTATGAAAATAACGACATGATTCTTAAAAAAATGTATATTTTTTTTTTCATGTTTGTTATCGAATTTAATGAAAAAATCTGTTTTAATTATATTTTTTTAATTTTCTGACATTTTAAAATTCTGACAAAAATTTATTTCCGAGGCCATTTTTGCTTAAAACTTGACGTTGAAATTACGCATTTCTGTATTTGATATACATTTCCGATATATCGCCGTATTACTATTATCAAAGGCGCTTTAAAATCTAAGACGTTTAAAAGTTATCCATAGCTTATTTCGATGAAAAATAAAGTCTTACATTTTGATGCAAACCCCGTCGGTTTATCATCAATGCTGTTACAACGTGCACCGGATAGAAGTATTAATATAAGACTGCGCAAAGAAATAATACGAATATAGCTATATTGAACATAAAAATTTGCATGAAGAATGTAATAACTTTCTTCGAACGTAGCAAGTGTAAGTTTGTATGGTTGCACCCCTCACCCCTTCTATTATCTTAAAACATATACTTTCCCACTGCTAAGACTATTAGCTTCCATTTGGTATTCACTGAAACCGTTAATCAGAAATGAACTGTCAAAAATCAATTTCAACTTAAGGAAGTCGGCTAAGTTAAAAGAAGCAGTCATGTTAAAAAAGCAAACTATGTTCTATTTAACGCTCGACATGCTTTTTTTTTTTTGAAGCCTTACAAAATTTAATAAGCTGCACTTTTAAGTAAAGTTTCGCTTTAAATATATTGGGTTTGCCTCTCTGTTTCAACAAAATATTTAAATTAATAAGCTGCACTTTTAAGTAAAGTTTCGCTTTAAATATATTGGGTTTGCCTCTCTGTTTCAACAAAATATTTAAAAACTCTACTATTTTAAGTTACCTGAAATATCCGTTTTTCCTTCCAGCTCCAAAAATAAAATTCTATAGGCGAGTGGCTTTTGCATATAAAACTTTAAATGTAGAAATAAACAATGGCTTAGCATACCCTTCGTACGCTATTCCTCCAATCAAAAGATGGCTTTTTCCATGATTGTTTAATACATTGATTTCGATTGATGGTTGAATAAAGCTGAAGTAATAAACTTTTTTTTAGAATAAGAGGATATGTATTTGCAAGTTCTAAAATTTAAAACTTTTTCTAAATTAAGACAAATTGCTTAGTATTTTCGAAGGATAATATATTGATTAGTTAAAATATTTTTGAAATATTTTCAAAATTTGTGTTTTTAAGTCTTTATATTTTTTTGAAAATTAATATTAGGTTTATATTTATAAAAGTTGTAGTTTTTATATATATTCTTTAAGGTGCCTCAGAGAGTAGATATTTTTGATACTGATATTTCAAAAGTTGATTTGTCGCAAGGTTGAAATTGACGAATACTGAAAATTATTAATACTCTAAAGGCTGATATTTATAGGATTAATTGATTAAAATTTTTCGCTCTAAAAAAATATTCAAATTGTCAACGAAATTATTGGTACTTTATCTACCAGGGTCGAAATTTTTTTTGGTTAAATTTATGATGATTGGATCCTCTCTTTCAGAAATTATTATTTTTCCTTTGTTAAAAAAGAACTTGAAACAATGTCTGATAGAGGTTTGTCTATAAAAGAACTGCACGCCGTAAGAGTAATAACATTGTATTAGTACAGCTGATTATTCAAATGGATATTTTATCTTCTTCTTGGCAGATATTATGCAACTTCGGTATCCCACAATACCACTAACTGATCCAAAAGAATTTTAAATACGCTGAAGGTAGAGGCTTTCTGTCAAGAATAACATGGAAATTGTTGAAATAGAAATCATTTAATTAATTCTGATTTAAATCTCTGTTCCATATTTCTTAACTGATGTTTCTTTGCATTATGTTTGAATGAATTAACACCACTGCTTTTTTTTATCTTCATTAAGATTATTCAACAGTAAAGGCTCTAGGTATGAGATGGAGAACTAGCCATGAAAGTTTGGTTTAAATTTGTGGTATGATCTTATGGCATTGCTTAAAGCAGCCACATGCTTAAAATATATGCCATGCATGCTGGGAAATTGATATTCGTTAAAATAGATTAAATATGCCAACACTAATACATTGTTCAAATCTTTCGTTGATATTTGGCCAGTTTATATTTTCGGATTTGGTTTTTCCTACGTGGTTCCTATACTCCTGCTAAAAGTAAAATCAACGCGTTTATTTTAAACCGTTTGAGGCATGTTTTAAACAGTTGTTTTAGATTTGGATATAAACTGAAGCGATCATAATTAAAATGGGATTAATTTATCTTACATAAAAGACTTCGAATTTCCAAACAAAAGAATCTGTGATGCTTATATAAAATATATAATTAGATAATAAAATCAAGTGCCACCAACTCACCAGTGTTTGTTTCATCGAGAATTTAACCTAGAAATACTGTTTAATACTTATAACTTGGCATGAATTGTCTAGTCGGAACAATTACTTGAGTTACTCCTAAAAGGAATGATTTAGTTGTGTTAGTTTTTTATTAACAAACTAGCTACAAATGTTATTTATGTTTAGTCTCTATGGCTTTGATATTCTTGTTTTAAAGCAAATGAAAAATTATCCGATTATGGAATCATGTCACATGATGCGAACATGTCACCTCATACTTGCAAGCCCGTCTGTTGAAAATCTTTTGTATTGGCGGAGACAATATCTTGGTCTGATAGTTCCAATTTTGTCATCGCTCGCTTGTGAATTGAGTCTAATTTTTGCTGCTCGGTTTAAGTGGTATTGACGAAAAGTAGACTGTAATAGACTGTTTTAAAATTTAATTTCGTTTCTTTAAAAAAGCGAGTGTTTTATGAACAGTAAGTTAGATTTATTTTATTTTAAATTGAATACATTTTTAATTAAATATATTATTGCTTATTTCACCATATGTATACTATAAAACGTATACCGTATACCACTTCTTTTTTTGTATAATCTACTCTTCCAATAGATCAAAACCAAATCAATATTTTAACACTCACTGTCAACAGAGAATTTATTTCTATTTACAGCTTTATTGTATATTAATCGCTGGTAGCTAAAGAAAATTTGGTTTTTGTTGAATTCTGTTTCAGTTTTCTTCTATCAACAATTACCATATACCATGTTTTACTTTGGCTTGCTAACAAGATTGTCATGCCTCCTCTTTATATTGATTCTTTTTTTTAAAATATAATAAGGGCTATTGTATCGAAGACTTTTTGTGAGGCAATCACCCAGTACGCAAAACGAAATCGAAAGTATCGTGAAAGTTATCGCTTAGGTACGACAAGCACGCAGATGTGGAATGAAAAAATTTCGTTTTTTCCTTAAAAAATGATTTATTTCTTCATAGACTTCTCTTTCAATTTATTATAGAAATCAAATCATGGGAAAAATGATATTGAATTTTTTGGACCAGTTTACAGCCGTTCTCTTATTTAAGTTTAACAATCTTACAGCTCCTAGGAAAAAATATTGTGGATATAGAGAAATTTTTAAGCACTAAGCAATTTTCGCAGTCTTTTAGAAATGTCTCAGCTATGAGGTCTACTCCTTATGTCTTGTAGGTATAAAGATCATATAAGAATTCTATTTGATTCCTTCGCAATTGGTGAAAAAAGAAGTTTTGATTTCACTTTTATGACTTTATAATAGGATGCTTAGGAAGTTTTGATAGCTAGTTATCTGCTAGGTTGGAGAAGAATTCCTTAAATATTTCTAACGTTGTTTCTAAGCCAAAAACGTTTTGGTTTAAGCGTTTTGATTTAACATTTACATTTTAAATACATTTCGTTGTGAGGTATGGTAATTTAAAATTCGAGTCCAGAATAGAATCTCTTTATCAAACCACTCCTAGTTGTTTCTTTTAATTTTAATTGTTTAATATGAGCAATATGAGCAATAGCGTCAATACTCAACTTAATAGTTTCGTAAATTCGCACACGACTCGCATAGATAAATAATAATGGTAGATTAAATAGGTAAAAAAAAACGGGAATTTCTATAGTAAAACCTTAGAAAATGACAAGATTCACAAGAGCTTGTAGCTCATCAAAGAAGTTATTCCACTAGAAACTTTTAAAATATGGTCAGCTAATGCCTTGAATTTGTTTCCACATGTTCGAAATAGCTTAAGCCACTCATAATACACATGTAGGCACCTTGATCGGAACATTTTCACTGGGAAGCACCCCTTCAAGATTTCTTTTATGTTGATAAACCATTGAAAAATGGCCTCTCTTGCTTCAGGTGCACTAACTTTTCTTCCAGCTCCATTTTCACGCAACTTTTCATTGGGAGGTTGCTCTCCTTCCAGAAAGTCATTCTATAATTATTTTTCGTGACAATTTTTTGCAAATTTTAGTGCCTAAAGCCCTCAACTCGGGTTATCGAGCTTTCCTTTTTGAAGATCAGTATAGAAGTTTCGTACCAGATTAGCTAAAAAAATTTTGCTTTGGTTTCATTGGGACGTTTTTATTTTAAATCTTTTAATCGTTCTATAACTAATTTATATTTATATTTTAATTTATATAAATTTATAATTATTTAATTTTCATGAATATAACTTTATTTTATTTTTTTTTTTTTCCGATAATTATTAAACGATTATTATGTCATAGTAAATTTGTGTTGGCAAAAGAAAGAAATAAGATACTATCAATTCTACTATTCTACTTTAGAGGTTAGAATTCTTGTTTTAAAGATGTATACTACAATTCAATTAAATCGTATAAAACTATATGTATTTACTTAAAGAAATGTTATAAGATTTTGTTTTAATTGAATCATTATATAAAGTTTTGCGAAATCTTGGCAAGCTTGTTGGCAAGCCTAAGTTAAAAATAGTATATGGTAATTGTTGATAGAAGAAAACTGCAACAGAATTCAACAAACAAAAATTTTTTTTCCTACCAGTGATTAATATACAATAAAGCTGCAAACAAAAATAAATTCTCTTTCGACAGTAATATATTTAATTATGATTTGGTTTTGGTGACAAGTTGAATGACAGTACATCAGCTAGGGGTCAAATTATGCTCAATTCGGAGACAAGGCATATTAAATACCAATTTGTCAGAAATTTTGTGTAGATTACGAATTATGAACTTAGTAAAGCTGTAAGTGTTGCGAAATTTTGATTTTGGCACTCTTCTTCATGGTGGTTGAAGAAAAATCAAAGTTTTCTGCTATTTTTGACATGCTTAGTATAATACTGTTTTTAAGAGTATATTTGTGATAGATGGTCTGAAATGTTGGCAGATAGGTTATATGGTATGGTATTTAGTGATAAAGAAAAATTTTGACATTTTGATTATATAAACTCTCCTCCACACAGATTTTTATTGTTTTTTTGTGATATTTTAGTTTAAGAAGAGCCAAATTAAACATAAGTTTACATAAACTTTTCTTAAAAGTAGCTTAAGACCATTTTTCAATAAGAATTTATTTAGAATAATAGTGCACTCCAAAACTTCTGATTTTGAGGCTCTTCTTCGTTGTTGTAAAATAGGTTAGTTTTTAGGTTGTCATATTAATACTTTTTAGCTCTTTATTATGTGTGATGTGTTTGGAATCTTATGTTAGCATCAAAATTCATAATCTACATAAAACTTTTGACAATTTGGTATTTAATATGCCTTGCCTCCAAATTGAGCATCATTTCACCCCTAGCTCATGGACTAATAAGCACAAAAACGGTTTTATGCTAAGAAATATTAACATTTATCCGCTGATTTACTTTAGAATAGCATAAAATGACTTAATAAAATGATTAAATGGCAGATTCAAATGAACCCGTTTTTGGAGGAGTCTTATCTCAACCTCTTGTGCCAGTACCCAGAAGGAAGTAAGAGTTCAATGTATATATTTTATTTAGATGAATTGTGTTAGGGAGCGGTCATAAATGCTTATCGATCCATAAGATAAGGGAATTTCATTCCAAGTGTTTCTGCTCTCTGGACACTCTCACTCATTCATTTCACCTTTACCGAAAAAACTTTTAAAAATTAAATAAAGCGATGCTATTACTCGTAAGAAAAATGCAGTAGCTTTTGCGGGAACCGAGACAAAATGAGACCTTGAAAAAATTAGACACCAGAGAGATGTAATCACTGAGCAGCTGCATGAATCAAACAGTGAAAATTTTAGCATTCCCAAGTGTAAAAAAGACGACATCCATCGTGCTGCATAAGGAAAGTATATTCTGCAAAAAGGAAAAAAAAAACAAAAGAGGAAGCTCTAAGGCAATGCATTGATGAAAAATCTGAGAATCCAATTAAAGCTGCAGCTGAAAGGAATAATGACCACCATATCTTGAGAATACTAGACCTTATAGCAGCTGAAGGTCATTACCCTAAAAGCAGTTCTTAAGAGTCAACCAAGATGGAGAAAACATGATATCCCTGACGAAACAAATGCGTACATGGAAGTTTTGAAAGTGTTCAGCTAGAATTTCAACATGATATCATCCCATATAAGGGCCTGGTGGATTTGATAAAGGAAAAATTGAAAGAAACTAATTCAACTTTACAAACTTCGACTGAAAAGAGGTTATATCGGAAGATTAAACGTGACGCGAACACAATAAAATTTATTAAATTAGGAGGTTTATGGTACGTTTACGCAAAATACAAAGAATAGTTAATGACAAGCTATGTAGATATGAAAAATGAAATGGATCGAATAAAAGCAAAAGAAAGCAATAGTCCAGTGTGAATGGTATTAAAACGGTGCAAAAACAAATCAGGAAACTTGATGATTCTACCGTTTGCCCACTTCAACCAACAGATCTCGTTACTGAGATGTTCGAAATCTCACCATTCTTGAATTTAATGTCAACAACTTTACTTCAAGGTGAAAACCAACAACTCAGAGAAAAACATGAACGATTGTAGACGTCGTTTGCTCTAGATATTATTTACACTGTTACACAAGGTAAATTTATGATATATAAGCTCTAAAAAAGATGTATTACATGTAAAAAAAAATTTTACCTGCATTACTGCAATTTTACACGAAAACGTGTATCAAACTATGGTCTGCTGCCGTCTGCTCGGTTTAGGGTGAATAAATAATACATTGGTCAGATATAAATTTTAAATAAAAAATTTTTAACATGATATTTAGGAAGAATCAAGGCCCCAAAAAGCATCCTACTGCCAAACATTATTGAAACCTTCACCCTGATCAACAGATTAGGATACGGTATTAACTACACAGCTCTGATGGAAAATCAAACAGAAAATGCTTATATGATGTTCGTTCAACGAATGGAAAGTGGATGTATGCTACCTGCCAGTTGTAAAAAAGGAATTATTCACTGTTTGATGAGAAAATCTCTATCAACGATTATTCCGAGTTGGACTGGCTTCAATGTAACCATCGATAATCAAGTTCCTTGTATTGAATTCTACCATCTTGTACTTGGATTGTATTGACAAGCCAGCCACGGAAAAGACAAAAATTTATAGGATAAGTAATATGTCGAACTTTATAAAGATTTCCGTTGTATTATTGTTGGTAGTGAACTAACTTCCCATTGCATTCTTCTAATAAGGATAAATCAGAATAATAAAATAATAAGGACCTCCTTCCATAATTTCATGACCTCAATCAAAATTTCCTCAGAGAAACTGGTTAATAAACCCTTAGCATTGGTTCAAAGAAAAATATGTGAATAACTTTATTTATTCATTTAAGGTTCTTTGTCACTGAAGCTACACTCGATTGTTTTCGACCAAGCAACTTACTGCAAAGCCTGCCAAATCAAGTGGAAAGAGCCAGTCAAGTTCAAGAATTGCGTTCTGAAGATGGTTATGTTTCACATAATCATGACCTAAAAAGATATTCTATCGGAGAAGTTTTCTGGTGTTAGATTAAAAGATGCCATAATTCACAGTTGTAGCTGCTGGATCTATTATTTCAGTCTTAAAGGGAAAGAGGTAAATCGAGGTGTTCAATTTTACAATCTGTTTTATAAAGCCCTTCAGCGTCTACTTATCAGGAAGCTAGAAGATGACGTTGAACCACAGCTTGAAAAATTGTTCAACCTATATGAGTCAAGTAATAGTTCTTTGAAAACTAAATCTGGAATTTCAGACATCCAACGAACATCCTACCATTTGATATAGTCTCTCGTGACCGTTCTCATTCAGACATTTTAGTAATTGGAATAAAAAAGTCTTTTTGTCAGATTTAGGTTTTTTAACTTGCACGCATAATAAGTTTGACCTTACCGGAAATTCTTAGTGGTTGCTGATGGGATTGGATCTCTCCTGTGTTAGCACAAAGCATGTCGTACTTTACTTAACCAAAAACTTGGATTTTTTTGATTCATCCATTCAACATGTGAATACTTCTATTCTATCGAAAGTTCATATGAAAAAAAAACATTGCTTTATCAAGTTCAGAAATAACCGTTTTTAATGTCAGCATCTCACTTTAGGAAAGTCGGGCCAGGTAATTTCCTTTTTCCAGCCAAAAAACGCTTAGTATTACAACCTGTAAACGTATGTGACAGCGGTTTTTTGGTTTCCGCGCTTTTGAAAAATAGGTACAGAAACATTTTTGCAACACGAAAAAGCAATCATCATCTATTATCTTAGAAAAACGTCGTTGGTTGATACATTTAGAACTTACAATATTAGTGTAGTATTTGCTTCTCTGCAGCAGCTCTTTATGAAAGAAGTCTCCTCAGGTTTCTGTGAAATAACTAAAATTTTTTGTCGTTTGCCAAATAAAATAGGTGTGTTATGGCATTGAAAACAATAAATTAGCTATATCAGATAATGCTATAACTAGATAGCAGGTATGTTTTGTAAAGTACTCATACGATCTTTATTATCTTTTCTATCAGCAGAACAAAAATTTTTCAGGTGTTTGGAAGGGAAGCCTTTTTAGTTTTTAATAATTTCACAACAATATTAAAAATTGACATTAAATTAATTCTTAGAATAAACAAATTTTAAATCAAAATATACTTCATATGTAACTGGTAAGGTCAGTTTTTATATGTTTTTGCGTTTGTTATATAGGTTTTGCAGGTTTTACTCTATGTAGGTTTTACATGGATGTCACCTTTCGGTTAATTGAAAGCAATCTGTAAACTATTTAAAATATAAATGTTATACATAATTGTACCCTAAATTAAACCTTTAAATGATCAAATATGCATAATGTGAATTATTTCCAAACAAGTTTTGTTAAATGTGCTAGTATTCGCAGTTTAGTGTTTTGAAACTCTTCCAGCAATATTTTTGATCTTTATATTAGCCCTAAGAAAGATTAGAAGGCGAAATTGAAAAAAAATAAATTCAAGTAGAATGGTGGAGATACCGAAAAAGTAGCAATTAGGCCATCTATGATAAACGGAGCAGAGAAGTGGTACACGTGCAACATTTACATTAAGAATATGTATGTATCCAAAATGGAGATGCTACCCTGGGCGTGTGGACATGCTAGAATGGACAGAATAGAAAATGAGAAAGAAGGTTACAAAGGTATTCAGGATGATAGAAGAGAAGTGGTTGAGATAGTATGAGCACGTCTTTAGAAGAGAGGATAGCTATGCAATAAGGATCCTGGAATTTTTACTACTTGGCTCATCGGTTATGGTGGAATGTTTTCAAAGAAGTTTCTTCTTGTTGAGAAAAATTTTGTTAGAAATAAAAAAATAAATAAATAAATAATGAAAGTCTAGTTGCATGGTAGTAAAAAAATAATTGAGCAAAATCATTTTGAAATATATAAAAGGCCCTAAAATTCTATACATTTTATTTCTTAAAAAAAAAACTTTCGGAAATAGTGAATAAGAGATTAAAATCTTCTGAAGAATATCTAATGCACATAAAAGGAAAAAAAATAAAATCGATAACGTGAAGTATACTCAGTTTCAGTCTTAAATAGGTGATGAAATAAGAACAACAAATTTCTTCGTTGTTATAAAAAAATAGGTTTTTTTAATATTCTGCTAAGAAAATACGTAAAACAATTTTTCTTACCTCTCTCGATTTTTGCGCCATTTTATTTTTAACCTTATCATTCTGGGTGATTATTCCTTTCCATTTGTTATTTATTGACATAATTGAGATATTCCAAATTTTATGCTGTAAATTGGTGTTTGCTTGAAAAAACTTGTGCTTAAAACTATCTTTTACTTCACATATTTCGTTTTACTCGTTTTACTCGATAAGATGTTTAGGCTTTTTTTAATTATAATGAAATCTATTTGAAAATCAAAAAAAAACCTTAATCAATAAAAAATTGATGTAATGAAGATTTTTCCGTGCTCATTACTAATTTAGTATTGAAATTGTATTTTAATGTTATTTTGACTTTATAATTAATCAATAATCAGGTTCATTGAAAATTCTATTTGCTATTCCGTTCATAACAAATCAGACTATTCGAATTAAAAAAAAATTCGAACAAAGAGTACAAGCTTTCAAAAACTAAGTTTATCTATCCTCACTGACAACCTTTAAATTAAACATTCGAAAAATATAAAAATTAAGCATTGCTAAGGATTTCACAAAAACTTCAAGTTAAAATGATTACGATGTAGGCTTATCACATAAGAATAGGTTCGAATTTCAACGAAATATCCAAGAATAAAAGAATTTTGTGACAATTACTTATTAAACTGTAAATTTTTTCTACAACAGAACCTTTTACTTAGTGGGACCTTAATTTATACAAGGTCTAATGAAAAAGCACCTGGGGCTCATTTGGCAATAACACGAAAAGTGAGCTATTGTAATGATTTTTTTTGCTGACACCGCAGAAAATTCATCCCTAAACTATTGCCTATTTTCGTGCCTAAATTCTTGCCTTTTTTCATATTTTGTCTTGCCTTCCCATTTCTTTATTGATAATAATTGAAAAGTCGAGAAAAGTTCAATCGAGACAATAGTTACCAAATCAAAATAAAATTTTATTTAAATGTTAAACAATTGAATCATCAAAGTTTCTTTCGAATTTTCTAAAACATCTATTTTTTAAATATTTAATTTCGTATCATTGAACATAACCGTTTTATTTTTTCCATTTCAATGCAAACATCTATTGTTTTAATTTTTAATTTCGCGTTTTTAAACAAAAGCGGGTGTCATAAGAACAGTAAGTTAAATCTAAACTCGTTTTAAATAGAATTTTTAATCAAACACTTTTTTTTTTTTATTTCACTTTATGTATACGATATATGTATACCATAGAATCATTTGATTTTTCAATAATCTATTCTTCCAATCGATCATAGCCAAATCAAAATTAGTTTCAATACTGATGAGAGAGAATTTATTTCTATTTACAGCTTTATTATATATTAATCACTGGTAGAGTAAGAAAATTTTTTGTTTGTTAAATTCTTTTGCAGTTTTCTTCTATTAAAAATTATTATATAACATTTTAAATTTTGGGTTGGCAACAAGCTTTCCATGCTTTCGCAAACTTTTATATTATATATTGGTTCTTTGAATAATGACTGTTTTTTTTTTTTATCTGTTTAGATTATTTAAAATTCCTTGAAATATTTCTCATTGCATTCTCAGATAACGAAATAAATCCAACTAACTTTCTTACTCTTGCTTTCTTACTAGAACAACTTCCACACCACGGCAACATTAAGCGTTGAAAAATTTTATGCTCCAAAGCAAGAGAAAGGGAGCAGTGATGTTAAATTGGGCAGCAGAGAGAAAGATATCGAGAAATGGAAGAAATTCAAACTTTTAAAGGTTTATATGTTTCACTTGGATAAATTAGAACAAGATTAGAATGAAAGTTTAAAAAATTAAATGTCTGCTCAATGCTTGTTAAAATCAAGTTGAAATTAACACAGCTGTAAAAAATATCTTGATAAGATTATCAAACAAGTTGAACTTTACACTGATGTAAATAATATCTTGACAAAGTTATCAAACTTTACACTGGTTTAAATAGTATAGAGACGAAATTATCAATGTTTGCTAACACTGCTGTAAATAGTATCGTTACAAAATTGTTAAACAAGATAAATTTAACATTGCTGTAAGTAGTATCTTGACAAAATTATAAAGCAAGTTCAGCTTAACACTGATGTAAACAGTATCTTTTTAAAACAATAAAACGAGTTGAACTTAACACTGCTGCTAATTATATATTGTCAAAATTATCCAACAAATTAAACTTAACACTGCTGTAAATAGTATCCTGACAAAATTATAAAAAAGTTTAACTTAACACTGCTGTATATAGTGTCTTGACAAAATTGCCAAACAAGTTGTGCTTAACACTGCTGTAAATAGTATCCTGACAAAATTGCCAAACAAGTTGTGCTTAACACTGCTGTAAATAGTACCTTGACATACTTATCGAACAAGTAAACTTAAAAATGCTGAAAATATTACTTTGACAAAATTGACAAACAAGTTTTTCGAATAAACAATGAACACAAATACAAGCTATACAAAGCTGTTACAACTTATTTAAACTTAGTTAAACAAGATAAAGTAAATTATTATTCGAATCAACTTATCGAGTCAAAATCTAAAGCAAAATTAACTTGGTCCGTTTTAAATGAAATAATAGGTTGAAAAAAAGAAAAAATTGGTGGCATTTTAAAAATATAAATTTAAATTAATAACTTAGAAGAAATTTGTAAAGAGTTCAACAAATACTTTGGTAATTTTGGTTTTATTTTATTTCGATGGACTAAGACAGTTATAAAAAATATTTTGATCCGAACATTAATCAACAATAAGAAGAATACGGTCTCAGCTCCAAATAGTCTTTACGATGCAATGTCTGCTATGAAACGTAACAAATCTGGTGTTTTTGGTGAAACTACCAGTAATGTATTTTTTAATGTAGTTGATAGTATACGAAAACCTTATTTCATATCTTGAATAAATCTTTCGATGACATGCATTTTCTTGACTTACTTAATTTTGCCAGGGTAAAAAAAGATGATCATACTCTTCCATGCCATTATCTTTACATCTAGTTTTTTCTAAAGTTTTTGAGAGAATTATTAATAGATTGTTTAAATATTTTTCAAATAATCATTTGAATAATGTAACGAAATTTACAACTGTTTTGAAAATAATCAGTTTGTACTTGGCGTTTTTATCGATCGTTCAAAAGTCTTTGACACAGTCAATCATGATATCCTTTTGTCAAAAATGCAGCGTTTTGGTATAGCAAGAAATATCTTTGAATGGGTCAAAAATTACCTCAAAATTACCGAAACTTAAAACTACTGAGGTTTTAGATATCACGTGTGGGATTCGTCAATCTTAGATCCATTATTATTTTTAATATTTAAATGACATATATAAGAGTTTAAAATCTTATATCTATTAGTATGTCTGCTGATGACACTAACTTGTTTTTAAATAACAGGAATTGATGAACTTAAACTTTTTTTCGCAGTGGTTTAAGTCTAACAAATGTTTTTATAAATAATAAATTATAAATATTTTTTATAATTGTAGGTCGAAAATTGTTGCACTTTAGTTTTATTCATTGTTATTTATCCTATTCAAATAAAGCTTGGGGAAGTACTTATAAGTCCAACTTATTAAATCTTCTATGACTTCAAAACAAAAGAATATCAAATATTAAAATATGAAAGAAAATTTGAAATTTGTAAGTTATTTATGCCAGAAATGAAGGTTTTTAATGTCTACCAAATCAACGTCTATCAAACGAGTTTTACTTAAAAACTTTGATTTTCTTTTCCAAAAACCTGCTAAACCAAGTATAAGAAATATAAAGATATAAAGTATAAATAGAATCTTGAATAAATTATTAAACAAGCTGAACATGGCACAGCTATAAATACTACTTTGTCAAAATTGTATAACAAGTTTGTCTCAACATTGCGTTAAAACACTGCTGTATATATTATTTTGAAAAAATTATCACATAAGTTGAACTTAACAATTCTATAAATATTATCTTGACAAAAATATCATACTAGTTAAACTAACACTAAATAAATTATGTTTTGACTGAATTATAAAAAAAATTGAAAGTAACAAACAGTATCTTACAAAATTATCAGTTAAGTTGAGCTTTTGATAATTTTTCTCGTTCTTGGTTTTGTATTTTATGCACACATGATTTGTTTCTATTGAGTGATTGTTGAGCTTAAAGCAGCTGTAAATAGTATCTTGACAAAATTTTAAAGCAATTTGATCTTAACTCTGCTGTGAATAAGAAATGGGGAAAAAGGCGTTTTTTCACACTAGTCAGGGAATGCCAGGGAAATTTTTAAAATGTCAGGAAAGGATTTCAAAAAGTCATGGAAATATTCTGAATATATTTCTTTTATTTATTTGCCTACTTTTTCCAGATAATATTATGAGATATCGATATTTTGCCATTACATTTAGGTTTCTTCTATGATGTCATAAAACAAAATTCAGGTTGTCAGTGCCACCCATGTTTGATTTAAATTTGCCAGTGTCATAGGATATATTTGATTTGATTCGCAACCAGTGTTTCATGAACAATAACATTTTTTCGTATATCTTTTATAGTTTTACTTCTACCTCGTTGCCTTGTCTTGGATAACCAATCAGCAGACTTTTGCATACAGTGGTAGCAATTGTACATAGCAGTGCTTTGACATTGACCAATAACATCTTTTAAAAAGCGCAAATCTGCGACGAACACACAAATAACGTTAAACTGCACATAAAAGTTGTTAACTAACAAATTTAGATCACTGTTTATCATATCTTATTTCGGTATAGTGAGGGAGAACAAGTTGGCACAACATTTCGCGACTTTCTGATCCTCTCCAGAATGTTGAAATAGTTTGTCCGTGTAAAAAGATTACAAAGTTCAAAATTTTAAAAGATGTTTTTTCGTTTGGCAGATTCTCAAGTTAACACCAGTAACCCTAATCGGAAATGTTCTATTAATATTGTATAAATTTGTATATAAATCCTTGTTTTACCAATTAAATATTCAAATAACTTCTTTTGTTGATCATTTTTTTGGAAATCAATTAGAACACAAGGTTCCGTGTTTGATACTATGTGTTGGAAGCTGTCTTTTACGGAAGTATATACTCCCATACAGCCACAATAGTATTCTGGTTTTTATGAAAAAAGGTGTTTCTCCAACAGGTAACTCTAAAATACACAATTATTAGTGTAATTGGATTTGGAGTTACTTTTAGCTTAGGTATAAAATATTGAATATTGCTCGTGTTAGTGGTATCTAATGCATCATCAACAATGTCATCATAGCATTTAAAAAGATGTCTGATGTACCTAAACAAAATATATGCAATACAAGGCTTACTTAAGTAATTGAAAATGTCGTGAGATCAAATCCACACCAGAGCGAACAAAAAATGGGAGCTTTAAATTGAGCCACTTCCCAATTCGATAATAAGTTCATTCAAATCTTCTTCCGAATTAAAATGTCCATATTCGAACACAATCAATCAATCAAAATATAGGCCATTGACTTGAGGCCATAACTGGAGGTGGGAATTTTATTTAGAATTACAAAATATAATTTTCTGCACAAAAAAGAAGGGACTTTTAAATACATTTATGAAAATCTTGCCAGGTTGATATGGTATGTTATACGAGATTTAAGATATTATTTTCAACTCTTTTAAATATACATAAAGTTTAGTTTATATAATTACAGGCAATACTGTTTTACTAGATGTAAATCTAATTAAAATTTGAAAGGTCAGAGAGAATGAGAATGTTATATTTAACGTGGGGAACCAACAAATTGCCGAGACAGTATTTCCAGCTGGACCCACGTGGCGGGTCTTGGAGTACTTAGAACGCCCATTTGCGTCTAGAAAATTCCAGCAACCAAACAATACGACCAATTTGAGCTAGCGTTGCATTACGCAATGAGTTTTGCTCTGAAACTCAGAGATAACATGGAAATAAATTTCCGCCAGAGGTGGGAGATAAATGAACTCGTAACATTTCGCTCCGGAGTCAAACTCCGCTTAATTGTTAACTAATCACTAATCACAGAATTAATTGTTGCATGATTACAAAGCTTTTATGTAGTTTTTACATCAGTTTATTTTATATCACATCATTTCAAATAAGATTTTCAAGTGTTTACTTTTGAATAAAATATGATAAAACGGCGATAATGCCAAGCACAAGTTAAGAAAAGATTCTCGATATAAGTGCATCGATTGTGATGTTAGACTTTGTACAGCTAAATGCTTTGCCAATTATCACACAAAGAGTGGATATTAACGCCTTTTTTGTTATCTTATGTAACAGACTTGCAGTTTTATCTCAAAAAGTTATTTCCCAAATATTTTCCTCAAAACATTACTTCACAAATACTTTCCTCAAAAAGTTTCAAAGGTTTAAAAGATATAAAATTGTATTTCCATTTTAGGCGATACCAATTTAATTTCTCGTTATGTGGGCGAAAGGGCGATAAATATAGTCTCCTTGATTTTATGTTTAAATACATTATAGTTTGTGATTGATTTTATTTCATTAGAAAGCCTGTTCATATAATGGGACCTTTTGATGACAAACAATTTTTTCCCATAGTAGATTTTCTGAAGGGTGTATTTAGCTTTAGA
>JAUZNK010031912.1:0-18663 GCA_035046665.1 Euphysa ruthae
TTCCTTGAAATTTCCATATAAATAAAAGAACGTTGTACTCATCAGCATACTCACTATAACAAAATATCAAACTCAATTGAGAATAAAATAATATTTTGTTTTCTACTTGTAAACATCGTTCCAGCACATAATCATCAATTTATCCTCATGAAAAATTTCTAATGATTGTACATCAATACCTTTTTGAGGTTTCCACACCTAAAAGTTGCTTTGAAGGCCTTTAAGGTGGCCTTTCCATAATGAGAGGTATTTATCGATTGTCATATTTTGTTCAGGTATGTAATTTGAAAGATATCTGCTAAATCATCTCAAAATTTATGCAATTTCCAGAGACTATTGTTTTGGTCTTTAGCTTCTTTATCAGAATAATGAATCATAGAGCAAATGTTCAAAACAGTCTCTCCACATTACTCGACTAAAAACTTATTCTGTATCTATTTTTTTAGATGTAATGCTTTCTTTTAAAAATTTCATCGTCTTTTCAAAAATGTGGTCAGTTAGGAAACAAGCATTTAGTCTTGATTTTGTATGTTTTAATACATAATCTAAAACCACCAAAAGCCGTCCTTCGAATATAGTGTCACCAACAGAAGTCGTCCTTCAGAGTCTAAAGGTTAAAAATATCAAAATTGATCTACTTAAATTGATCTCTAGTTTGAAATTACTTGTTAAGCTTTCAGTTAACTATATAAAGTTTTAAAATAAACTTTTCCTTCTTTTAATTTTTAGCATAGAAAGTTAGATATACTATTTGAGACTGAAGAAAAAATAATGAGTAAATCTAATCTGGTAAGTCTATTTTCTATACGACTGTTTATTTTAAAATTCTGTGTTAAAGTTGTCATTGGTTTAAAATATCTGAAATGTTATTTTGAAATATTTATATTTTTTTTCTTATTTAATCTAATTCCTCAGGCAAACAAACATAAAAAAATCAAAGTATATAAGTCATGTTTTGAAATAAAATATTAATTTTTGTGAGGTTTCAGGAGACAGCCTGCTCCTGTCTTTAGGCAAATTACTAATGAAATTCTATCAGTTATATAGATTAATAGTTTTCTGGAAGTACGAGTTAATTGAAAATTAATGTGATAATTACGCAGACTATTAAAAAGTAGAAAAGTAATACCATACCAGGTTTTTTGTGCCGGGGATTGTAGAGAGCTGTATTCTGATTAGTAATATGACTGATATGAAAACCTTTAACATATTTAAAAAAAAAATATTAATTCCAATCGGCCAGTTCTATCTTCTAGAAATTTAACTTCATACCTGTGACAGCTTGACAGTTATGATGTATATTATAATATGCCCATGTATATACTTTTTAAAACTTATTTTATATTTAATAAATTTTATATACTGCTCTTCCCAATTTCATTGAAAAACTCATGGAGGCTGCAAAATATGTTGCATCACAGTAAATATATGCCCAAAACAATGAGAGTGCTTTGAATTGTTTAATTTTTATCTTTTTGTCTTTTTATTTTTTTCAGGATAAATCAGTATTAGATGTTATAAATGATCCAGAAGGTTAGTCCATGTTCTTCGTAGCCTAACTTTCATTTTTTTCTTAAATTAGTTCTGTTTGTAAGTTATTTAAATAGCTGACAAGTTGATTGATGGCTTAAATAGTAAATAATTTTTTTTTTTTTTTATGTTTTCTTTTTTTTTTGCGAAACTTTTCCTGGTAATCTGCAATCTGGGACAAATTGATGTTTTGCATTTGTACTGTATGAAGACAGCTCTAACCTTTGTGGAAATATTTTGCCTTATTGGTTTGCGTGCATGATAGAAAGTTTTAAATCTAAATCTCTTTCAGATAAAACATGGATTTCTTCTTAAGCATACTATTTAACATAATTATCTCCTCATACTGTCTTATATTACTTTCTCAAACAACAGACCTTTTACCATTTTAATGTATTTTTGAAAAATTCATTTGTTTTTTTTTTTTTGCAAACTATTTTGTTCTTGACTGTAGAAAAGACTGAGGTTCTTTTTGCAGACAACTGGTTTATTGCAATTTAACAAAAAAAAAAACATGCAACTGAGCTATTCCAGAAAATAAATGTACTTTTTCGAATAATGGTTTTCGTGTGTATCGGATTGTTAGAGGTCAAAATTAAATATCGTCTTTTTAGAAATCTAATGGATATTAAAAGTGAAAGAAGGAGTATGAAATGAGAAGGCTCAAAATGGATTCACTAAGTTTACATTACATAGATATCATTTAGCAAGAAGGGCTGTACAATTTCAATTTTGGTAATGTCTATGAGGTAATTAACCTTGCTATGAAATCTCAACCAGCTGTCTTAAAAGTACATTTGTTATCTGGAATATAAATCTGTAAATTGTATCTCTCATGGAAATCTCATTACAATAATTACAGTGCTCTAACACACTATACTCTAATTTGAACAAAAAGAAAAATGCTGGCGATATTTGTTTTGGCAGCTTGCACAGCAATTAAAAAAGGAATCTGGTTGTTTATCAAATTTCAGAAAAGTTTATGAATATAAGCTTAGAAATAATAAATTATTTTTGAAAATCAATGATTTGGATTTCTGACAATAATTTTAGTGACAAGTTAATTTCTATAGCTATAATGAGGAAAAAAAAAGCTTTTTTTAGATTTTGTATAAAACTTAAATTAGTTGGTAGCCTTGATCAGAATGGTCATCTAGAAAATAATCTTATTCAGGGCTGATTAATTATGGCTTAGATATTAAACTTTGTTTTGCATTTTCAAGTGCTCAACCTTCTTGCTTTTATTTTGTATGAATGTTAGAAAATAACATTAAACAACTCAACATACATACATCAATGAATTTTATGATCACACTCATACAATACATACTGCATACATACACTCAGTCTATTCAAAGCTTTATGACGTATCTAAAATATTGTGGCGTGTTTTCTCATCATTTCTTTATTTCTTTTCAATGAGAAAATAATTTTTTAATTTTTAAATTTCTTTTCTTAGTTATGGTAATAGGTTTTATCTTCTATATATTTTATTTTCCAGTTGGATCAGCAGATGACAAGCTGAGGCTATTTCTTATCTACTTTATCTCAGTTCCAAACATGTCACAGGTAAATAATATTTATGAATATTTCCAGTACTCACACAGGGTGTTAGCTAGAATGAAATATTTCCCAGCGTTTTCACTCGTTTGGTAATTCCTCCCAACCCCTGGCCTCCCCAAGCAAATCCCCCATGTTGGGGCTTGGTGGAAAATTTTTTGACTGCTAATGTGATCTAGATAGCTATAATAGCCATATTAGAAAAATAACAACAGAAGCATACCTTAAAAATATTTTCGTTATGATATAAAAATGACAAAGTGATTATATTGAAATTTTTTTGTGGTATTAACGTAGGTCATGAATAATTAATGAATTAGGTTAAATTGAAGTAAACTTCGTTGCTAAGAAACAAAGTAAATCATAGATATTGTACTGTGATTAAACAGTTTCTGCTTAGTATTTGTAATTTAATTTTTTTTTTTCATCTTTAATTATTTCTAATGAAGTCTTAAAGTGAAAATAGTAATTTTTTTGTTGGTTCATTTTGGTAGTTCATTGGCAATTGATAATTATTTATTTTGAATTGGTAAGACCTCATTATATGTGGTCTGAGAACGCTGGCCAACACCTTGTCTCATTACCTCATAAAATGATATCGTTTTTTCTGTAGCCCTGACAGGATAAAATGCCGTATCGCATTTATTGGAAAGTTGAGGAGTTGTTCTAAAAATTTTGATGCAAATTTTGATTTTTAATCCTAAAACTTATAAATATCACATTTTGTCTTTTGTATTATAATCTTAATAAGGCAAAACCTTTTATTATAAATTATTGCTGTAATACAGTTACAAACAGAAATGACTAATGAATAATGCAAAGAAACAATGAAATGACACAGAAACTATGAAATATCAAGCCTGTGTTTATAGCTTTATGCTTTAATCAGCCTTTTTTTATTAATGGAAATTTAACTTCACCAAAATAAATCTGAATGATGCTAAGACTAAATTTGTATACAATTTTTTAAGAAATTCATTTTAAGATAACTGTGGAAAATGAACTTTTATGCCTACCAACTTAACAACCTACCTACTAACACACCTACCTACCTACATGCCTCCTACCTACTTAACAACTTACCTACTAACATACCTACTTAACTACATGCCTCCTACCTACTTACTTATTTGACTACTTGAGAAACTAATTTGGTTGTATACTACTAATTATTAGTTTTGATTGCCTGATATTAGCGATATACCTTTAGATTGATTTTGATGCTCATTTATCTGCCCTGGAGTCTGCAGGATGTAGTTTGCAGTCAATATCATATATCAAAAAGTGGAAAACATTCAACAAAGTTACGAGTGGTCCTATGCAAACTGGTTCAGGGCAAAGCACATACAGTGCTATGTTTTCACGTATAATGAGTACTGGATCACAGTTTGTTATGGAAGGTGTTAAGAGTTTAGTTGTAGGCACTAAAAATCTACCAGTTACAAGGATTGTTGATGCTATCATGGAGCAAAAAAATATACCTGAAATAGAGGGATACCGTTACTTTGATCCTAAAATGTTAAAATCAAGTGAATCAGCGAGGAACAAATCACAGTACAATGAAGTATGCTTTTTTTGGCTTATTGCAAATGATTCAGATTTCTCTTTTTATGTATTTATTTATACACTGTTCTAGTTAGACCTCCTTTAATACCAAACATTAAATAACTAGGGGGTTTGGGTGCGCTGTAAGCTTTGAAGTCAGAGCTTGTTTGAGTGTTTAAAATGACTAATATTTAGTCACAAGAAATTACTTGAACTAGTACTTTGCTTGGCATCAACTCTCAATTTAAGAAATGTTTAACCATTTGAATAATCTTGTCCCATTAAAAAATTTTAACAAGAGTGATACAAAAACGAGACATAAATTTTTTGTGTACGCAATTTTAAATACATTTTCTCTGTCTGTGTGCACTAATTTAAAAAAAAAATTGTATTTTGCTGAATTAATTAAAAACTTTCTAGTTTAATTGTTTTTGCTTAAATCTATATTCTGGAATTTCTCTTTCAAGAATTTCTTTGGAAATGAGTGAAAACCCACAATTTGTACTAGGAAAAATAAACTAAAGGTGTGAAATACTCACATATCGTTTTATGAGATGAATTAAAAAGTGTCCATGTATATGTAAATTTAAGAGTATACAAAGTTAGAATATTTTGCTTAGTTTTAAAACAGTAATAAACGCCACTAACGATGATTTTTTTTTTTTTTTTTTTGATGATGATGATATTGATGATTGTTTTTAACCATAAAGTTAAGTGTTTATCATAACACTGTCACTCTTTCACACTTTTATAGCATGTATTCTTAACTTTAGTTATGAAAAGTCAACAATAAGTACCTAGTTTCTGGCAGGAAAATTTTTTCGGATTTTTGCTGTATTTTTTTTTTATCTTGAAATAACAAGTCACCAATAAAATCATTCTAAAATCATAATCTTCATGGGGCTCAATGTTCATTTGAATGAAATATAATTCATTAGCGTGTCTTGTCAAGAATTAATTTGGTTATATTAACTTTAATCAGCAATGTATGGTTTGGATCAGCATAGTTCATGATTTGAGATTACTCATTTGTTTCTTTGAATAAAAGATCATTTCTATCTCCCACTTATTTATATTTCAAAATCACAAGCTAATCATCAATTTTTTTAAAATTTAATTGAAGTCATCATGTAAGTATGGTGTGTTCCACATTGAAAAAATTTTGCTTGACAGAATAACTTTTAATAATTTCTAATATTTACCTTTAATTATAGTTTGCTCACATTAAAAGACTCAAAATCGGATTTTGACCTAGGTTCTTTTGTAGTTTCTTTTTGGCAGAATTTAAGAAAGAGAACCAAGCATAGATTATTTTGTCTTGAGTGAGATGAAATTCTGGAGTTCAATTTATATAAACTCTACGAAAAAGAGTGGTTAAGTGCAAGCTGGCTCTAAATATAAACAGGGTTAACCAAACCAAAACACAAATAATTCAAAGTGGCGATTTAAATGAAACAAACATAATTTTATACCTGTTTGATCATATCACCTGTTATATCGTGTTTATATATAGTAAATTATCATTTGGTTTTTTTTGTGGTCAGTAAGAGTTTTCTGTTTAAATGTGATCTCTAGAAAATTAACTTTGAATTAACTTAAATTTCTATTTGATATTTTCAGTTTTTTTAAAAAACTGTTGTTTCCCTTTTAACCTTGTCTGTTTGATATCCGTTTTTATTACGTAAAACAATAAAACCATTGTTATGATAAAGGTTTATTTAATTTTATTCAATCAATTTTGCTAGTGAGAAAGTATAGTTTAACCCTTTATTTGATAAATACCTCTCAACCAATTGTCTCAAGGACAGAAATTGTAGAGTGACAAACTTGATTTATAAACATATTCCTTTGATTTCCAGACGAATTAGATTAACAGAGAGGGAGTTTAAAACAAAGCGTCTTTCAATGACAAAAACTATTAAAAAATAAAATTTTACTTGCTAATTGTGAAACAAATGATTAGATTAAAGTCTTACCATAAATTTTTATGTTAAGAAACTTTTATTTTACAAGAGAAATTTGTATTTGCAACATCTTTTCAAATTTTCACATTCCAGATATTTAGTTAAAAGACTTTCATTATCCTATTTAGAGAAATGTCTCATTGCCCGCAGTAAAAATTCAGCATGTTATTGTTTAATGATAATTCTTTAGATCAAATATAGGCTTATTATTACGTGGTTACTACAAATAAATAATAATTAACCATTTAACAAGTGTGTGTTTTCAGATTTTTCAGTGTAATGTAATTGGAAATTTGATCTTTGTCTCAAATTTATTTGTTGAAAAACGGAATAAAAATTTTTTTTTTTTTTTTTTTTTTTTTGTTCCGTCGTGATGACAAATTTAATCAACAATAATTATTTAGCTACTGGTGTATGATTTTTTATTAGGTAAGGCTAGTGTTAAAGCCCAAATTTAATATAACAGTTATTTATTCTTTGAAAAACATTTCATTTTTTCTTCAATAAAGCAAAGGAAGAATAATCTAAGAAAAAGTATATAACGCTGACGTAAGCCATGCATGTATACTGCTAACCTGAAGTTAATATTTAAAACTAAGCAAGATATGTTATAACTTTTATATCATTTTCTTAAATTTTCACGTGTATGACGATTACGAAAAATTACGAGAAAAAATACTGCGTAGATGAATAATTCTCTGTATATAAAATGCATAGCTCATAACGCATAGCATAATGCATAGCTCATAACCGTTTTTTCATCACTAAAAACAATGTGATCACTTAAAACACTTAAAAACAGAACAATATCAAAAATTTTTTTTTTTTTTTTTTTTGGCTTCTATATTAGAAATTAACTGCATATTTTTTCGCCTGGACACAATGTCCAACAGAAAATTTGTTTGCCGAATGTAAATTAGACCCGGAGGACCCAAGATCTGCTAGTATATATGTATACTTGTTTGAACCTATGTAGCTATAATGGAACTAATGTTTTAATTTATAAGTATTACTACGTAGGAGTGTTATCTAATAAAAAATTAAACAAAGCCATATCCTTGTATATAAATTGTATTCTAGAATAAAAGCCTAACAAATGATAATTTTGTGAACCGTTATTTTCAGGCTATTGTATTCATGGTTGGTGGTGGTAATTATATTGAATATGCAAACTTGATCGGTTACGAGAAGGTATAATATATTTATATTTCACATTTGAAAATAGAATAAAGATTTCCTTTGAGAATGAAACAGTCATGTTTAGATATTTAAGATTTAGGTTTTAAGAATTGTTTTTCTAATGACTAATCTTTTCCATTTTAATAAACCTATTGTGCCATTAAATATTTGCTTCTTAACTGTTTATATCAATCACTACAAAAAAAAAATTTTGCATTTAAAATTAAATATTTAAAAAATGTTTGCAGTAGACAAATCTTAAAAAGATTTCCAAAATTTGTAAATTTGTTACTAATTTAAAAATTAAAGAAATAAATGCTGTCAAAAATTCAATCAGAAAATTAATTCCAGAAAATCTATTTAAGATTTAAATTCCTACCTAAAATTATTTCAAAGGAAAAATCTGATATATATTTATATATATATATATCTAAGTCAAAGGTATCAAATGTAGTAACAGTGTGAATATTTTTGCGTGCAGCTTAAGGAAGCACTATTTAATCCCTTAACCATGTCTGACTTTTTTTGTTCAACATCTGTGACTAGTCAATTTTGTGCCTGATGTAAACTAATCTAAACTTGGTATGTTTATTAGCATACATCTATTACGTACTTACTTTGAACTTAAGGCTTTATCTTGTCCTTTAGCAACTGTTACCTGTCCCAATGTTGATATTAGTTGTCTCCATTTTTTATGGTCACTAACAAGATCACAAATGATGTTGACATGATCAGGAAGCCAGGGGCTACAACATATGTTGCCTTCAATTCCTTGAGATCTTCAATGAAAACTTTTCCCCACCTTTTCCTAGGTGCATTCCTTAAGAATGTCCAGTTGTTAGTCCTATTACTTTTCCATACCGCCTTACAAAACTTATTCTCATCCATACGAGCAACATGACCAAGTCAACGTAATCTATTTTTCCGTATTAACTGCTCAATTGCTGGTTGGTTGCAACATAAAGATCAGATTTGATTGTTATGGGTATATAAGCGCGAACATTTTTCCAGATATGGTCCTAAGGCATGCCATTTGAAAAACTTTTAATTTGCTTGCATCTGTGTTAGTCATGCACCATGTTTCTGAGGCATACAAGAGTGCAGGTATCACTGCAGAGCTAAGCCTTTTCTTAGACGTCCAGATGTGGCAGAAGCTTTGGCAATTCCATTGGTGATATCTTCAGTTGGAGTTATTTGTCTGGATGATATCATTGATCCACAGTCAGTAAATTCATTTACTACCTCTCTATTTCTTTGCCATATATCATTAATGCAGATGGTGGAGCATGAATCGTCATAGACTTAGTTTTGCTTGGCTTACTCTTTAAACCTAGTTTCTCGTGATGATGACAAAATTCTGTTTAGTAAATTTTGAGTGAACTCTTCATCTGGTTTTAGTATTGCTATATCAACAGCGTAGTGAAAGTCTGAAGCAAAAGCATTTTCAGAAACTTCTATCTCTTCAACGTCACGCATTGCCTTAAACATAATATAGTTCAAAACAAGGTTGAAAATCATATTAGCCTATATCTATTATGTATTATTGGTTGTCGTTGCTACCAAGTGAAATTAGAGAAAGTTATCTTTCATTTGTGCCTTCAACGAAATCTTAAAAAGCAAACATAGTTAAAAGCCTTTGAATTTGACATTTTCAGCAGCAGACCTGGTAAATCTGCAAATTTTGGAACTTTTAATTATAAATTTGATATTCAATATTTTTTGCTGAAATATAAAACCCAGAACTATCATCACTTTCTGAAGAACCTTCTTCATCGTCAGAAGAAAATAGCATTGATTCAGAAATTGATGTGGCATGTTAAAGGAATTTTCTGCCTCAGAGTAAGACCTGATAGACGGTGACACTGTTGAATCTATTAAAAATGTTAAAAGAAATTACCCTGTACCTAGCAAAGAAGCAAAAAAGAAAGCTGCATCACTTAATGGCAACATTACCTGGAAAAATGATCTGTTTGCTCAGGGAATACAGGTGTCAAGAATATGTAGGCTTTTACACTTCCTCACAAGGACATGCTAGTGCTGAAACAATATCAATATTTGAACACATTTACTGATAAACTTGTTTATTATATAGTGGAAAAAACAAATCCCTTTTTCATACAAAGTATCTATGTTATATAAGTTATATAATAAGTTATATGATAAAATTTAGATAACTATATTCCATTTACTGCTGCTGATATTTGTTTGTATATCATAACCATGCTTTTTACAAAAAATTGTTGCACATATATATATGTTCTCAAGGTAAACTCCTTATTTGCAACACCTGGGTTTTCCCACATAATGACTCAACACAAGTTTGTACTACTAGAAAAACATTCTGTGGATTCATTTAATTAAATTAGCTAAATTTGATACTATACAAGTCATTATTGACATTGGGTGATATTTTTCTTGTTGGCGAAGCTCTTCTATGGCAATGTAGATTGAGCAGGAGACAGTTTATTTTTGCAAAGCAAGACAGATATGATATAAACTTTTCCTTCTTGCAGACGCAGATGGTGGATGTTTATGGAATTCTATACTATACACCACCATTCAAGAGACACGACATAATAAAACATTTTCAGAATCTTATTAATATATAATTGGTAATCACCCCTTGAACTATTAGAAAACTTAAAAGCTGTTGAAAATTCTTTTGCTCAAACTTGTTTAAAATGCATAAATTTGATTTTTTTTGAAGTTTTTATTGGTGTGTTTTTTTTTGACATAAGAAACTATTCTTTCTTATAATTTGGGTATACCTGCCATTTTTAATGGTTTGATTTTTAATGGGTCACTGCTGTTTTTCTGTTATTGTATATATTTGTTGTTCTATTTGAAGTGTTTCAAAAAATTAAAAATAGCATGAGTTTGTTAAAGTAAAGCTCTTGATTTGCTTCCCACTGTGTGTACTTTTCTCTAAAGCTGAATGATTAAAAATGTTAACTATTGTTTTTTCCAAAAAATTCTTCAATTTATTTGGGATGAAAAAAATTTTTGGTTAATTTTTCAAGATTTTTTTTTCAGTAAATGTCGAGCACGTATTTTGACTGGCATTTTCACTATGACATGAATGGTTGTTCCCAAGCAAAAGATCATTTTTAAAATTAAACATTTTTTTTTTTTCAATTTTGGAAATTACTTCCAAAAATCTATTTCAAAATTCTGCTTTTTTTTTTAATAGAAGTTAATTTTTTTTTCTTTTGTTAAGTTTGTAAGGTTTGAGTCAATGACCTTTATCTGTAAATTGAGCAAAGCTTCAGAGAATTTCCCAAAAGACAAAAAATGCCTGCTGTCTGGTGCTGTTTCTATATGAGGAGTTATGTGATTGTTTATTTTATATATAAACTAAATTTATTTCTCATCTGAAAGTTTTGCTAAATCAACCATGAAAATGGATGCTAATTTATTTCTGCATTTCATTTGTACTTTTTGTTCAAAAATTCTTGTTCTTCGATGGTTAGCCCGAACATTTTATTCGAATGCTGGTTCAAAAATGCTCAAATAAGTAAGTTAAGTAAGTTTAGGCTTAAAAATTAGGTTTTCAAGCTTATGTCAAAAAACGTAAAAGTTTTATAGATATAACTGAATCCTCTTTTAAGGTCTAAAAGGCTTTTTCATCATGCTTAGTTTTGGGAATTAAAGTAAAAGGTTTAGTTCCAGGTGTGTTTGATGAATTGTGTTTGGTGTTGCATTAGGTTTATTTGTTAAAATGAGTATTATATATGTTTATTAGCGTCAAGGAAATCACCAGAAGAAAATCACATACGGCTCTAGTGAATTATTGAGTGCTTCTGAATTCTTAAATCAGGTAAGAATGAAGTATAAATTTAAAATCACAAAAAACGTTTAAATTCATTTAACATCTATATTTGTATGGGCATTAATTGAATTTAAATTGCATGTGTGTGTGTGTGTGTGTGCAAAATTACTACATGCTTGTAATTTCAAATAGGTTGTAATGAAATATGTTTTTGTCAATGCATAAGTACAAGCATTTTGCATAGCACACTTCACTTGCGCATGCATCCCATAAAAAGAAGGGAACAATTCAATAGTTGTGGATTTTATGGGATTTAAGCCTACAACTCATATTGTCTTGATGAAAGCTGTATATTTTGAAATTTAGAAGAGATATTTCTATTTTGCACATATTTATCCTTTGAAATGATGAGAAAAAAATGATTCGTGTGGAGTTCGAAGTTTTTTTTTACAAATAATGTTGCTTTTTGTTATTTTTCAGCTTAAACTTCTGGGTGAATAGTGAACTTGCATACGGTTTCAGCTTGGTAGTGACCTTGTGTATAGTGATTGGTCCATGGGTGTTATAATAATATTACTGGCAATGGTATGGATGCATACTAATGTGCAAATCTGTATAGGATTGAGAAAAAAAATTGGGAAACAATTTTCAGGCACTATTGACATTGTGGCGATGTGGAATAAGTGAATTTAGATTATTTATAACGTATTTATTTTCTTAAATTTCTGGCCCTTGCTATTTAAAATGCTTTTCATCACAATATTTTCAAATTTTGGAATTTAAATTTCCAATTTTTACAGCATTGAACTCATTTTAGCTTTTTTCTAAAATCCAAAATACAAAATTTCAAGTACAAATGGCCTTACTTAACACAGAGGTGCCCTATAAAGTTACTAATTTGACTTTTTGTCCATCTATCACATTTATAGGAGGCTATTTTTCTTCCTTATATCAAAAATTATTGTTGTTAGGAAACACCATGGTTTTATATTCATTTTTATAATTTCTTTCATTTACATTTTCGATTTAATTTTAAAATCTTTATTCAGTAATTTTGATTAAGAAAATATATTTTATTCTTAAAGTAAATAGCTCGTTTTGCAAAAAATTATTATTTTAAAATTTTGTTTTGTGCTGTTTGTAAGTATAATTCCGTTTTTTGTAATCTTAAAAGATATCTATTTACATATATGAGGGTTTGCTCAATGCTAGGAAATTTTTGTTTATGAAGACATATTTGACTGACAGAGTGATTAAGACATTGGTTTCAAACAGATGTGAGTTCAATCCCACCTTTAGACCACTGATTTTCTTTAATGGGAGCTCTAAGTATACCAGGACCAAACCTGTATGCCTTTCTGGAAATATATTTTGGGCTATTTGTTGGCTCCCACATTAATGCGTACTATTTGTGATTAGGTTTTATAATATTATTTACCAAATTAAATTTTATTGCCTTTCTGAAAATAAATATTTAGTGATAAGCTGCTAGCAGCCAAAAAAAAAATTTTTGTGATTATTCAATGATGGAATGTAGTTTAACTTTCAAATTTGAATGTAAGAAATATGATACATCGTAGTTATTTTTACTCTGGGTGTGTCATAACTATATTTCTGTTATGAAATACTTTTTGTTGTCAGGCATGATTCAAATATATCAGAAATTTTTGGTTATCAGAGAACTAAATTAGAGCTTGAAGTATATAATTGTTTCATTTCTATACAGGTCACATTTGAAATAATTAATTTGCTATAATTACTAATAGTTTTATTCTGCGTCAAGAATATAGTAAAACATTTTTTCTTCAAACGATTCAAATTTGGTTGAAAAACTTAAAACCGAAACTCCTACTGATCAAAGAGCTGAAAAGGAGTGGTCGTAGAAATTTCACAAAGATAAATTATTCTGAATCATTTGTTGAATCCCACATAACCTAAATTTTTTGCTTAAGATTTTTTTCAAATTATGATATAACCTTCCATTATGTTTGCATTTAATTGGTTATTTTTGATATAAAAATTGTGTAAAATGTATTTTTAATAATTTATTGTTTTATGTTGGAAATTATTATCCCACATTGGACGTTAAATTGCAGGTTATTATTTTTATTGTTATTACTAATTAATGTTTGTTGCCGGAGAAAACATTTTTATTCCATTACAAATTTTTAAATCCGGGATTAATGATTTCTTTATTGGATTTTCAAGTATCAATTCTATTGTAGTATTACAAACCTTGCACAAGAACAAATCTTAAAATTTACTCATGTCTGTCTGTCCATTTTGTCCAAAAATTTATCTTATAAACCATTTTTTGAAATGATATATGGTGTTATAAAATTTTTGTTTTTACAAGATGATGTTATTTAGATTAAAAATCTTAACTGTTGTTAAGGTCTAAAAAAAATTTTTTTTTGTTTAACTTTTTAACTTTTGTATTCCTATTTTTTAAGATTTCCCACAAAGTTAAAGTGCTTTTATAGACATTTTTTAATGAATATGGTCACAAAAATCCTTGCTCCTAGGATCCAGGCAAAGACAAGTGACATTTTCTCCAAAAAGTTATGTTTTCTCTCAAAAATATGCTCCAATGCTTCTGATATTATATGATGTTGTTAAAAAATATCATTTATAATTATTTTTACGTATTTTTATGTCGTACACTAAGATTATTTTGTTCCGCCCTTTACTAAATCGCTATAAATATTCAATTTGGCCTGAAAATAACATACTTATTGGATGTGGCAGGTAAAGCCAATGCTTCCTAAATTCAACATATTTAATGGATTAAAATTTCAAGAATATATTTTTCTCAATGCTGTTTACTTGAAATTTTTAAATTCTGAGCATGGCTTTTTTTATTATGAGATAACGGATTATTCTTATCAGTTGTTAATGTGGATTACACAGTTTCATTGTAACAGTTATATTTTACATTAATTAAGTACTGGGTAAAGTCTTACAATGACATATAGACTTCTTGCAGTATAGTTTTGTTATTTAGGGTTTGATTTATTAATAATGACTTGATTTAAATTTGGCTATAATTTTGACTGTGGTGTTGCTTTGATTGACAATATTCCTTTTCATTAATAACTTATCAAATAAATGTTGCATGTGTTTGTTGAAAATCAATCTCATGCATTCATTTCTTTTTTATTGCTACATAAGTTTATAGATTTAAAGGTTTCTTAAAAAAAATTTTTTTTAATGATCTTGAAATTATTTAAAAAAAGTGGTTCAATTAGTTTTTCTAGGTCTGTAGGTGATTAGTTAAATCAGCCGGCAACATTGTTTTCAACATATTTTTTGAACTCACACGAAAACCAGCTGAATTCTATAAATTCAACTATGTCCTTTTGTTTGTGACAAAATTTTTGCATTCATCAGTTTTTAACAGTAGAAAAGTGAGGATTTTTAATGGAATTTTTTGTGTTTATGCATTTGGACCCAAGTATGCCTAAACTTGTTCATCTTAGTCCTAATGTCAACATTTATTAAATTTTACTAGAATTTAGTTTAAAAAGAAACTAAAATAAAATTTTTTTTATCTTCCCTAAAAAAGATGTTTCAATTATTCTGAAATTTTGTAAGATTTCAGAAAATATTTGTGATTTTTTTTTTTTTTTTTTTTTTTACATTTCAGATATTTTGGAAATTTAGCTAGAAGTCATTCCGCAATACCTGAAACAAGTCAAAAAATGGCATTTTGAGGCTTTTTCTTGAAATATGTCGGGTTTTTACTAAAATGCTTGGAAATGTTATCTTGGTGTTTTATTTTATTTGGTTCCGATTTCTAAACATGTCAAATCTGATTCAAAAACGATGTAAGAAAATATTAGTTATGACATTTTTGACATTTCAGCGATTATGAAAATTCTGTCAAGCCTCAAGTCCAGATCTAGATTAAGTCAAAATTTTTCTAAAAATAGAAATGATTTCTCCAGAAGTTGTGTAGAATGCGATAAATATAGTAATAGATATAATAAATGCACATGATCCTTGAAATTTTTATTGAGACTTATAGTATATCCATGTATTTCAGATTTTCTTAAATGTTAACTTTTGGGTCTCGGAGTTCATTAGTCACTAATGTGTTTTCTAACACTTAAGAATTAAAGGCTTGTATATAATGAGGTGGAATAATGTCAAAAGGCTAAGTATTGCTTTTGCAACATGATATACTTATTTACAAGTTATTTATTATGTGAATATCAACTGTTATAGCAGGAATTTTTGAATCAATGATCAGTCTGCTGAAAATTTTATACTAAGGCATGAACCTAAAATAGGCTGTTTTCTTAATAAAAAGCATATTATAAAGTATCTATTCCCATATGGATAAACTGTAAAAATATTTTATTCTTTGAAGTTAATATGTTTACCAAAAGTTTTTCTAACCTTGGTGTAATGGTTAAGGATCAAAGTATATGACCAATAATTCTACCTTTTAAAAATGTTTTTTTTTATAAAATATGCTAGAAACACATTAAACAAGATATGAGTAATCTTCCAGCCCATATTGCTATTTGTTAAAAACTTTTAAATTGTCTTTAAAGTTTTTTTGATGGTCATAATTTTTTGTCAAAAATTAAGATTTTATAAAGCAAATGAAGTGATAATGTTGGATTTTTGAGAAAAAATTTGATTGGGCTGATTTTTAGTAAAACCCATCAAGATAAGGACTGTTACTCCCCTGTTTGGGTCTGAGAAGTTGAGTCCACTAGTGCTGAAAGATATTTAAAGACAACAATGATTTTCAAGTGCTTACACTAGTAAACTGATAAGCATCTCAAACGGTAATTTTGATGCATGTTGGATGCCTTAAAGACACTCAAGTGTCCTTCATGTGTTGATAATCAAAGTTTCTAGGAACATCATTCATGAAGCGTCGAATAAATGTTTGTGTTTGATACTTCTTTAAGACAATTTTTTTTTTGGTTTTATTTTGAATGTTTCAAAAACATCGAAATTTCTATTAATACACAAGTGTAGCTCAAGCAAGGGCTTGTGTCATATGAATTTGATTCCATATTTGCTGTGTCATAAAAATCCAAAAAAAGGATTAAGTGGCGCATACCAAAAAACAGTAATTTAAACCCCTATTATTTATTAAAGAGCTAATGAGTTAATGGATGCAAGTCATTTATTGTGGCCTAATAAAATGTAAATTTGAACTTTCATCAGTTGGAAATGTTTTTGTTTTGACTCTCTTCTTCTCATTGACAAACTTACGTAAGATTTTAAGGGGTACCACCCCCAAAAAGCTCAAATCACAAAATTTTTTCACAATGTGGTTGCCTGTCACCAGCTAGTTAGTTACTCTTTTACTTATTTCTTCTTAAACATTACAGCAATATACTGGAAATGAACAATAATAATAACATATCTTCTGTATACAGCATTTAATTGGAACTCAATAGTATACAATTCTCTGTTGGAATCAATACTAAAAAGTGAAACTTTCTCGTTTTTAAATGTTATTTATTTTAAAATAATTCTGCTTTCCTCATAGAAATTTCTGCATGTATTCCTGTTGGTATAATTTTCATTAATGGGTTAGGGTTAGACATCACACCATGTTTGTATAACATTTTTGGATTAGCATTGGCTTCTTGTTTGCCTTACGCATGTTATCGTCACTGTTGAATAATGGCACTTGACAAAGATTAATATATAAAGTAAGTGTTTAACATCAACACTTGGTTGACGCCTTCCAAACACTCACACTTTAAGCAATCAAATAAGTTTTCAACCTCGACACATGATCAACGTTTGTTTGACGCTTCATGGACTGTATTAAAAATACGCATCGTAGAAACGTTGTCTTTAAAGCATCGGACATGCATCAAAATTACTGTTTGGGACTCTATTCACAACAAATACTTTTAGAATGATATTCGATAATGTCAAACAAGCCTTTTCATTTTTGGCAATAGGGCTGTTTATTTGTCCAAAAAAACATTTTAAATAATTGCGACAATTGTTTTTACTATGAAGTTTTTAATGTGTCATTTGTAAGCTGTATGTACAATTTGACAATGTAGGAGCATGCAATCCCCCTCTACTTAAGTCAGTTAGATATTATTTCATCTTCAGTTTCAGTGTCCATATCTTTGTTATGCTTAAAAACCAAATGCCCATTTATATCAATGATCTTGTGTAAGAGTTTTATCACCAGTTGAGACGAAATCCTGTGTGAACAAGTATGTTCTCATGTAGTATGCCTAAATCGTCCTCATGAAGCTCAGCTGTACACAAATTGCATGTTGATTCTGCTGGTTGCTGGTTAGTACCAAAAATTAGCATTTTTTTCTATATCATCACACATTATACATCAATATTTATGCAAAACTTTCAAGTTTTCTAATTTGAAGATGTGGCTTCTTTTTATCCATTTTCAAACTTTTTTTCCTTTAAAAGTTTGCTTTGGAGTTGTTCTAGTCTTTATATTTCACAAATGATCTTTCTGTAAATCTATAAAACAGCTAGGTTGAGTATAAGTATTTTGTCATGTAAATAACTTTTGTGTAATTTTCGTTGAACTAAAGATTGATTTTAGGTGGAAATAAAAATATAATAAAAAGAAATATCTGTTTGAAAAGTGGCATGTAACAGTTAACTTTGTATTGAATTACTGAATCACAGAAATGAAAACGTAAATATCCTGAATGTACCAGTCATTCACATGAGTACAGACAATCTAACTGAAAACTCTTGTCTATTGGGACAGTCTTCAGACACTGAAAGTATGCCTACTGATCCTAATGGTATAGATGGTGCTAATGCAGCTGCATCAACCCATCAACCAGAAACCATATCTAATCCACCTGTAAGTATTTTATTCTATGTAATTTATGATTCTAACTTTGAGTTGTTGTGAGATAGATTATCTATGTTTTAGTAGGTCTATTTTGAAATTTCAATTATTTAAGAAGTATGTATATATTTATGTATGTATGTATGTATGTATGGATGTATGTATGTATGTATGTATGTATGTATGTATGTATGTTTGTATTTATGTATGTATGTATGAATGTATGTATGTATGTATGTATGTATGTATGTATGTAAGTATGTATGTATGTATGTATGTATGTATGTATGTATGTA
>JAUZNK010031923.1:0-18663 GCA_035046665.1 Euphysa ruthae
TATTTTTTTTTTTATAATTAATTAAAAAAAAAAATAACAATAAAACAAAAAAATAAAAAAAGGTCAGTAGAATGTTAATGCGTTTTAAAAACACAAAAAATGTCGGGCTGAACTAACCGATTTGGTTGCAATAATTTGTCTTTTCTAGGAGATCTTTTTTTTAATAACTAAGGGCTTACCAACTTGGGAACAGCTAAATTTTGGTTCTTTGTGCTATAAACTACTAAACTGTGAAAAAAAAATCATGGTCACCGTTTGTGGGATGCAAAAGGCGTTTTAAACGCACAATATATGGCGGTTGCCCACAGTCTATAAGGTCTCTTTGGCATCGAAAGGCCTCATTACAAAGTATTTAAAATCGACTTATTATTGTTTTATTTATAATTTCACAAATCTGCCAAAAAAATTGAGTATTAAACAATATTGAGGAAATAAAAGTAAAAAGGCATCGTTACAATATTTATAACAGTCAGCACAAATTTAGGAACGAGCTTTCTGCGGAATCAGCAAAAAAAAAACTTCCATATTGTAGAGAATTTTTCGCGTTACTGCCAAATGAGCTCCGGCTGCAAATACTATGTTAAATATCTCACAAAAGTGTTTTACAAATTTTTTTTAGCAATATTTTACTCACCATAACTTTTCTTCTATGAATATTTAAACTTTAAAAAAATATGACAGCTACATCGTTGGTACATTATACATAAATGTATGAATAAAGCTATTGAAAGTCTAATCCACTTTCAAATCTAATATCAATTAATATATAGAAATGCTCACCTTAATCGACTTTCTGATTGAAATGTAGTGCATTAATTTAACAAATAAAAAAACTTTTATAAATAAATGTATTTTATTCAAATATTTGTGCTTGATGCTAATCTCATGAAAAAAATTTGCTGACACAATTTACGATTATTCAAGGTGTAATTTTCCTATCGATAAGGCTTAAAAAACATATGAGGATAAAAATTTCTCATATCTAGAGGCGATGGCCAGAAATATTTTTAATAAAAGTTCGATATAATCCTATCTGGATGATAAATCATCCAGATATCTGCATAAAAAGCTTTATAAATAGATTTTTCAAATATGTATTTATTAGTTGTTTTACTTTTACTTATTTATTCATTTAATTATTTGTTTTTTCTCATATATTACGTATATGCTAGAAAGAAATGTGCCCTCTTAATTTAGAAATCATGTAATTGGAACTCTCAGGAGACGAAACCATTTTTTTCATAAAGGTTTTAAAAAAGTTTCGGTGGTGGTGAGGAGTTTTTATTGTAGTAGTACAATGAAATCACATCGACAAGGATTTATTTTTCCATAAAAGAGAAAAAATCGGTTTTACTGTTACTAATTTCATAAAATTTCACAAGCATAATTTGCATACCTTTTTGACATCTGTCCTGAACATTTTTTAAAATTTCAAATTGGTAAGATTTCATTTCATTTTTGGAATAAACTTTATTTACGAGCGAGTTAAGTAAATTAACATAAATTTTTTTGTAATATGATCTTCTCCCCCACTTCTAGCCTAATCCTCTCCACTTCCACCAAACACGTACATGGGAGGACCCGCAACCTGAGTTTTGAAATAAAAAAAAAATATATAAAATTGATTAGTTTATTCAATTTTTTACCAGCAGTGCAGTTGCAAACTTTTCGTTTTTTTTTTATATATAAAGATTGAAGGTGTTAGTTATAGAATATTGCTTTGAGACAATCAGTTATGAAATCCTAAGTAAGATTTGTTTTAAATTAGGTGTCGTTGTTTTATCGACTACTGTTAAATATTAGTATAATAGTGAATATTGAAATTATCGCATGCTTTAACTTCGCTTTAATGAGTGAACAATACGGTAGTTCCTACACCGAGCTATGACAGGCTAGACCAGGCTAGTTTACGCGCAAACGCGAGCGCGTAACATAGCAAAGGTCTAGATCAGTTAAAAATACCGGAAGCCGATTGCATGGCTCACCACGTTCTTTTGGTCTCGTTCTATTGGCATAGAAGTATCAGAGCTTTTCGAGTAAGTAACTGTAATCTATTTATTATTATAGCTAATAAATTAACTTTTATTAGTTATAAAAATGTAATAAGCCAATTTTAACTTTTATTAAACAAAGGAGGTATACGTGCATTTAGAGTTCTTCCACACAAATGTAAACAAAGCCGCAACATTGTCACCATTTTTATTTTTTGACTTACGTTTAATAAATCAAAATCAACATTAATTCGAAGCAGAAAAATTCATTCGAAATTGGAACTTCAGAACAAAGTGCTATTTGTATCGTAAGCACTAAAATGGGAAACGAGTAAAAACAAGTGGGAAACGACTGGAAACGGGTCATATGATAAAAAGAAAAACGATACCTGAATATAAAACTTTAATGTTTTAATTTAAGGTTGCTTTTCAAGCGGCCGTTTATACTTTAATAATGTAAATATTCTTCGATGCTGTCTATTTTGTTCTAGCTCGATCTAGCCTATCCTAGGGTGTTACTGCATGTAGAAACTACGGAACAATACAGCATTGGTAAGATTGGAACTATTAGGAATTTCTTTAAAACAAGAAAAAAAAAATTTTTTTTTTCATTGCAATAATTCTGATTTTATTAGATTATTTTGTTAGGACATATTCAGCCCGATATGAAAATTTTATTCTTTTCAATGTAAAAATACTACATATAATAGAAAAATTCTAACAATTTCTAGGAGGTTTTTAGTTTTGATAAATCGTAAGTTTCATAGATCATAGCGAAGATTTGCTGCAATATGATAAGCAAGACAAGGAAATTTATATATAAAGTTTCTAAAATCAGAACAAAAAATGCATATCCTGTAAAATACCAAAAGTGTAGATAGTAATCATATTTAGGTTTTTTATTTTTGTATTTGCGTACATATCTTTAACGTGGAAATTGCCTGAAGCTATATTTCCAAAAGAGCATACGGGTTTGTTCTTGGCGTACTAAAAACTCCTATTAATGCTTAAGGTAAAGAAAATCATTGATATCTAGGTGGGATCGAACTCCAATCTATAGGTGTCAAAAACCAAAGTCTTTACCGCTCGGCCAGACAACCATTTTACGGATAATTTACGACTTCAAAACATTATTTATAAAGATTTATAAAAGCATTTATGTTGAAATTTTCAGGGTTTGCTCTTTGGTTATAGTACTTTCGGCTTTACTTGAATTACACAATAAAACTTCAATAAGCTTGTGTAATTCAAATTTCAACAGTATGCCATGAACATATTTCGTTTGCTTAAATCATTTTTGTCTGCCATTTTGATATTTTCTATTTTTCAAAAAATAATTTTGTTCATCCTAAAAGCAACTTAGTTATAAAGCCAGTGATTTCATTTTTAAAAACTTGGAAGAAAATTGTTATTTTAATTTTAACGAAAATATAAACAAATATATTAATTTTTGTTTTCATTTTGTGTTTTTTGATAAATCTAAAAACAACATTGAAAAATATACTTTACTTTGGTTTTAACAAGTTTTAACAAGTACCATGAGATCGCTTGGAAAACCTTGAAACTCTTCACTCTACTCAGTGAAACAGTTGAGAGCATCAAAGTTTTCATTATATTTAATTTTTTAACGCATTGTGAAAAAAGACCGACAAAAACCAACCTAAACGATTTTTAGACACGTATTTAAGATTATGAAATTTCTAGAAGTGAGCCAGACGATAACATTTCCTAAAAAGCTCAGTATTTTCTGTGTAAACATGGCTGGATAGGATTTATATGAGATATTTTCACTGCGGACCGAGAGTGGCTATACTAATTGAATGAGACATGGAATATTTTTATTGATGCAGTTGAGTTACTAAATAATAATAAAAATTAATGCATTTGAAATATAGTTTTATTCTATATAATGATTAATTTCCTTGTGATATTTGGTTTATATAAGTCCTTTAAGCGGAGTTGTCACAGTGGTAGGACGTTTGACTACGGAAGGAAAGTTCAAGAGTTCTACTGCCACCTATAGAGGAAATTTATTTTCAAATTTATCTCTGAGTTTCTGAGCAAAGCTCATTGTGTAATGCAACGCTGGCTCAATTTGTTCGGTTTGTTTTTTCCTTGAGTGAATTTCGTAGGCGTAAATGGGCATTCTAAGTATCCAAGAGATTCTCACATTCTCTCTTCTCATCATTGAGCCAAGTTTCTATTATCATGACTAATCTAAGTCCAAAAGTTGTCCAGACGAATGCATGGTTATCTAATATAATGGCTTATATATGATGAAAAAACTGTCGGTCATTCTCTGAAGATACCTAACAATTAGATTAAAACATTAAACAGTCTCCACGCCCACCTAATCTCTTACTATTGCACTTGGTATTGGTCATTATACTTTTTCCAAACAATTTTGATTTTTAGCTATGTAATCATGTTGGTTTTAAATCAAAATAATAAATTTAAGTGAATAAAGAGAATATTTGATACTTCTGATAGAAGTTCTCTGATTAATTTGGCCAATCACAAGTGGATATTATACTATATAATTTATTTTTAAACTGTTGGACGATCTTGTGGGAGACCCACGTTGTTTAATAAGATGAAAAATACAAAAATTCAACCTTGGTGCTTGTTAAATTTCAATAGTTGTCACCTCCCCCACCCCAGTTAATTTAAACCTTCAAAAGAGGTATACCGTGTAATAATAAAAGACGAATGAAATATAACTTACTTTGAGCAGAGCTGACTTGAAACATTTTTTCAAGCACGTGAGGTTTTATGAATTTGGCATTGTAATGCTATTGTCTCTTTATAAGTAAGTTAAAATCAATTCCATTAGTTTAAACAAACTTGCAAATTATTTTTAAATGGTGTCTGGTCAACCTATGTTGTAGGGAATTAAAATCGGTGGCAAAAAAAAAAAAAAAAAAAAAAAAATGTACTGAAATATTTTATGACATCTTAAAGTTCTTAATAAAATTTTCATTTATAAAAAAGAAATAAAAAATATGGCGACCTTTTTATCACCATTACAATGTTGAAAGAGTTTATTCACGTTTGTTACTTAACTTGGTGCACATTTGTAACACGGTGTATGAGTGCGAATGCCGAAAATATAACAAATGAATGTTTATGATTAGCCTTTGGATGAAGGAAGTTAAAAAAAAAAAACACTGCAAATATTTCTGAAAGTGCCAAAGAATTGCTCAAAAATTGCAATTATCGTTATTAATCTTAACGTGTTAGTGTGGATCTGACTGTTGGATTGGAGGCGAAAATTTCACAAATCAAGCAATTTTGATGACGCCATTAAAAAAAAAAAAAAAAAAAAAATTCATTAAAATAGATTGTCTTTACGACGTCATATAAAATATTTCCTGCTGTTAAGTATATTTTACAGCTGACCAGATTCGAATTCCCGATTTTGAGAATACGGTTTCAAAAAATCTATAGCTTGACCAGATACCAAATAGGTGTTACGAAACTCTGTGTGCAAACTTTTCTCAGAACATTGCTCTCAGACTAGTGTTATAAATTAGGCAGTTCTGAAAATTAAAATGGCACATGAAAATAAGTACACTAAATATATGGTTTCAATAAGCTTTTGAGAAAATGGGTCTTATGTGTCTAAAACAACTAGAAATAAAAGAGAAGGGAAAAAGCACTGATTGAACTTTTATAAAGTACGAAATTATAAACCATGAGAATTGATTTGTTTCTTTAAAAATGGGTCATTTATTAGTAATGCTTAGCTTTGTTTTGTCTTCAAAGTTTAAATTTTGAGATAATACTACTGCTAATTTGACATTATCAATTTCATCGCAAGATGGAGGGGTGGTCATTAAACAGTCAAAATACAGTTTCTTTATCATACTCCTCCTCCTCAGTAGTCTTGTAGGAAACTGCTTAACAATGTTTCGTCTTCAGTTTTCGCATTTTTTGTTTCTTTTTCTGACACATGTGTCATTTTTCTTTAAGTCCTTTTTATCAGAAGAACTGGCAGCTAAGTGATAAATTCGAATTCGAATCATTAAGACATAAAATGTGAATTGGAGAAAACTTGGGTTGTAAGGCGTCAAAGTAATGAAAAGTTTTAGATTTTGTATGGAAAACATAAACAGTTTAGTGTTCTTTTCTTGGGACATTCAATGTACATCCTCCAAGAGCAAATGTTTTCATTTAGAGTGCATCCAAGTAATACGTCTTTATTACTGCCAGGGCCGAATTGAGATATACATTGAGGCTTAAACTTTTGAGCAAAATATCGTATAGGAAAACACTCCAGAATCGGTACCGTAAAAATCAATTACTTTGGAATCAATACTTAAGCCAGGGTGAGAGGACTTGACGTGATTTCGTACTGTCTTTTTAAAGATATATGTGCAGAAGATAAATATGGTATAACCACATCAAACGCACATTATTTTTATTGAGATGTTTTTTTTTTTCAACAAATCGTTATGCTTTTCCATTAGCCCTTTTTTTCCTTGTAACGTCTTTGATTCACGGCAGTGGAGTATATTTTTTGTACCAATCTTCATAGACAATACTTTTACCATGCCTTCCCAGGTTTTCACGCATCATGTTTGTCCAGAGAAACGCCAAACCTACCATTTTATCAATGATATATCTTGTTAAAGCATCAGAGTGGCATGGGTTGAGAACCTTGCTTTTAGATACTAAGAGAAAAAAAAAGGAATATAGTTAAGATAGCCCAAGTATTCAATTTATAAATTTTCAACTATAATGTATTTGAGTATTATTATTTTGCACACACTTGTTGGTTTAAAACTGGACTTTTACCCACAATTCAACTTTTTGCTTTTTTGTCATCATTATTTGAAAATGTTATCATTATTAGTTTCATATTTGTATAACTTATCGTCTCAGTGCTATAATCTACGGAAAGTAATATTTGTAGAAGGGCCCCTCCCTATACACAGTCTTTTATTTCTTATTATATTTTTGTGAATTAAATTAGTTACAACGCGTAATGTTGTATTTCCTATAGAAGAAGGTCTCCTCTACCCCCAAAAACAAACGAGTCAAACAGAGAGTTTCAATACCTAAAGAGTAATAATATTATATAATATTTTAATGTTAACCATAATTTCATTCATACTACAGGACAATAGAAACAGACACATTATCGTTCAAAAATACGCAACACCTGCACATTCATGGCATATAGGACTTTACAAAAATCGGAACAAACCTACTCCAGCTGATATTTCACCTTTCAAAAATTAACTACTCCTTTCACCTTCCCAAGAAAATATTTTATTATGGAATAAAAGTCAGTGACCAAAAAAAATTTTCTTTAGATAATGCATCTTGATATTTTTCATTAAAACTTGGTTCCACCATATCTAAGAAATAAATCGCTTTTTTCTTATACATAATTTTTACAGAAGCAAGTAATGCGTTGTAAGTGCCAGATATGCATAACCTACCATCGTTTTTGAAGACCTCACAAGCTAGTTTGTAGAATGGGATTGACTTGCTTCGTCTCCGAAATTAATCTTCTTCATGTAGATTATCTGCAAACGTGTGAGGAAGCTCGATATAATTCTCAAGTTTGGAATCTTCATCTACACCATTGTTGGTCTCTTCCGATTGTTTCTCCATATCCAATTCTAATCTTTTATTTTCAAGCCAATGTTTACTTCTCTCAAACATTTTATTTTCTGACTTTGAAACAATAACAGTTTAAAGATGCCTTAAAGATTGTTGAAAATCCTTTAAATTATTAAAACTTGTCAACACATGGCAGGCATACATTACATTTACTTCCTTTTGGTAAATATCTTTTCACGTGGAAACTGAATATCTTCATGGAATGTGACAAACATATTTGAACAGTTAACAAGCGCTTGTTAGTTAGCAGTTATTTCTGCGATGCCTTGCCAGTTAACAGTTAAAATCCTGCAAATGTTATCAATAAAGTCACCTATTGTTAATTTATTAAATATCAAAAGCAATGGCTTAATGATAGGCCAGAGATATCACATATCGCTGCTAACGGTATGGTGTTGCTCTGATAGCCATATCGATTAGTTTCAGCACTTACAAAATGGCTTAGTGACGATGAAAATGATTGCTCATCTGGTTTATCTGTTAAAACCTGAAAAAGAGGAATGGGTTCTGTTTTAACTTTACTATTTTGTGTAATGATTGAAAAGGAAAATATACGACGATTGTTTAATTCTCCAATTACTCCACACGTTGAATCAACAAGAATTTGAAAGTTTTTCACTCTATCGTGAATTATCTCAATGTCCGATTATGTCTATAAATTAAGAAAAAAAGGATCTGAATTTAAACATGAATAAAACCTTTGATTGATTTTTCATTTGTTCATAAAATGCTTTTGCACACTTGTTACTAAATCTTCATCTAGACCTTTAGGTATGGAGCCTTCTGAATAGCTGGGAGATTGTTTCAAAAATTTACCTCTTGTATAATAAAAATGTGCTTCCTTAATTCTAGACGACAAAGGCGCGATTCTAGACGAAATTTCTTAATTTTGAATCGATTATCGTTTGCGTAATTTGCTTATAGACATCAAAAAATGCAGTATAATCTATTTGTACTCATAATATAACTAAGCATCGGAAAAATGACTTACCGAGAAATATGAAAGATTGGCGAATCATTTCAACTGTTTAATTTGATATATATCTTGTGTGGAGACATTGAGTTGAAAACAATAGATTCTTGTTTATATTTACGCGAGGATCTTTTTCACACACTGTGACCTCTAGGGGACACAACTTGACAATGATGAATCAAGCATAAAACACTCTTGGTTCTGAATTATTTTATATTTCATTATTTGTTTACTTGATATTTGTTTACCCCAGTTAACCGAAAAGTCAACTTTTAATTTCTTGACAAGGTAAAGTATCTAATAATAATTTGTATAGTTTTGTGTCATCAGAAAACAGTGAAATGATAGCAAGAACTAATTCAGGTAGATCCTTGGCGGAAATCAAAAAAGTATTAGGGCTGGAAACAGATCTTTGTGGCACGCCACTAGATACATTGCTCCAATTAGAGAACCTTTCCAGTTTATTAATGCGATGACTACTGTACTTCGGCTAGTTTTTCATCCAATATCTTATTATTTCTCATAAGGTTTTTGCTAAACTTAAAATCTTTGGGCAGTTTACTTCATAACACTGAATTCCGACATGTTATTTGTTAACCGCAGTTTATCAGCTTGTAATATGTACCCTCTCAATTAATTTTCAGACCATTTAAATTATTTAATCTGTTTAGATATGTTTTAATCTGTAGTAAAAATAACAGCCACAAAATAAAAGGTTTAACGAGAACGACGCGTAGCTCCACGCTACAGTAAACGGTACTTGAGATATAAGGCGAGATTGTTTATTTCTAGTTAGAAAAAAACAGGTCTAAATAGATTTCCGTGCTTTCATAAATTTGAGGAAGAAATTACATTTCCACCACGCAAGATGATGAACCTCTATAAATGTATAACTATAGTACTTGATAAAAGTGGGTATATTTATCTTTTAACTTCTTTTCTTATCATTTTCATTATCATCCTATAGGTTTTACCAAGTCAGACATGTCACCTTTAGACGCCCTGGCGTATTTCGTGAAATTTATTTCATAAAATCTCACTCTGATCTATTATTGGTTGTTCAAAAATATAATCTCTAAAAATTTTCTAGCACTGAATTTTGGTAGTTTTTCCCCACATTTTTTGCAATCTCTCGAATGTTTTAGCATTGGACCAGTTTCCTACTATTAAGATAACCACTTTAAGATAACCATGACGAATAAAATTTAGAAGAAGAAGCTGATCATGTAGAATGGACTTTAAACAATGCTGTATTTGCACCAGCTCTACTCATAATACTTTTAACTCATCTAGACCCAGTAGTAACTGAAATCTCCTTGTGAGGTTCAATATAACTGAGTAATAATTGATGAGAGCCAGTTTCACTCCTCAATTCCTTAGATCTTTGTAAATATTCATCTAATTTTAATCATCCATCTAATGTTTTACATTAGTTTTTCGTCAGAAGAATATGCCTGGAAGATTAATTTTGGTGGAAATTTTCCTTTTCTCCACAAGTTGTTAGTCCTCACTATATATCTTACATCATGGTGAATTTCGTGGCATCTAAACACAAGGACAGCCAATTTTTGAGCTAAATATTTGAAGGCTGACTTTTTATATGTTCCTATACGCTATTTACATCCTATGTAAAACATTATTTTGATTTTGGAGGTCTCATATTAAAAACTCCACTTAAGAGTTTTAATACACTAGGATTCTTTCCTACATCAAAACAATCTGGCAAGAAAAGTGAGATCTATGTAAGTGTATTTATCTGTGTTCATGTTCTTGATCATAAAGATGACCAAAGAGTTATAGAATTTGTTTTGAGGAGCTCTAAAGGGATCAAACTGGCTACACCAGTTTTTCCAAGCCGACATATAAATATTGATTACCCCTTGTCTGCGACAATTTGAGACAAGCATTTCAGCTGTAGCCGATAATAATCTTTTTTCCAAGGTTTTCCTGAAATTCTCCATGATGCTAGTATTATAGTTTTGTTTTGAACTAGTCGGTTTATTTCTCCTAAGGGATTCCTTAATAGTGTTTGTAACCAAGAGATCTGGATTGGATTTTGAATAACCATCTGGTATATTTGGATACCAGTCTTGGGATATCTATAATGGAGTCACAAGTGTCATTTCCCGTTTTTCCTTGCTGACCTTGCGCAATACCCTACCTATCAGTGAGAATTGAGGACAGGCACGGTGTAATGCCCAACTCTGTTGAAAGGCATCTGTTGCTCATGAGTTCGGATCCACCTTCCAATACATGTATTTTGGGAGCTGGTTTGAGAGTTTCGAGGCAAAAAGATCTAATTCATCTCCCCAGAAGTCTTTGAATTTTTTGAAAAGCCCTGGAGCAAAGTTTCCATTCGCTGGAACCCTTAACATTCCGAGATTGGAAGTCGGGTTTTATGTTCAGTCGACCCGGAAGATACTCTGTAGTAAGAGTGTTCTTCTTCAATTGACAAAATTTCCATATCTCCTAGAATTATTAGCATTGAGTTCTTGGTGCCACCTTTCTTTAGAATATAAGATAGAGCTGACTTGTTATCCAATTGAAGATGATCTGCTACATTCTTCCTGGTTTGTAAAAGGCTTGTAAAGCCAGGAAGGCAAGTTTTAATTCCAGCATATCTATGTGATTGCTGGACTTATGTAAAGACCAAGACTTTGACAATGTGTATCCCACTCTTTAATTGATGCATTTGACTGTATTTATGCATCTGGGTTCGGACTGAGCAGGGGGGTTTCTGAACATAGTTGATTATTGTTCAACCACCATTGGAGGTGTAACATTGAAGCCTGATTTAATATAACTTCCGTTTTGTAAGACTTCCCAATCTCCAAACTTTGAATTTGTAGTCTTTGAAGGAAACAAAAGTGCAATGGGGCCGGTAGTATTGCAACTGCCGTTGCAGATATTTGGCTATTATTTTTGACATCTCTCTGACAGTAGTTTTTTGTTTTCTCATGAGATATGATTATTTTTTCTTGTTTTTTGACAGACAAAGAGATTGTCTCTGAAGAATTTTTAGTCATGCCCAAAAATTCTAGTTCCTGTACTGGCTGCAAAATCGATTTCTTGGTATTGATTGCATAACCTAGATTCTGTAACATGTACAGAGTGGTGTCCCTTGCCAATAAGGTTTCCTCCAATGAATACCCTATCTTTATCAAATCGCCCATCATATCATCAATCTTATCATTAACTTTTTCAAGAGGGATACAAGAACTTTCATTTGTTTCATAAAAGCCTTCAGAGTGGGACCTAGGCCAAAACATAAGCAGAGAAACTCGTAGAGGAAGACTGCACAGAGAAATCTGACATTTCCTAAATTTTTGATGTAGTGGAATGCAAACATAAGCATCATTGAGATCCAGTTTGCACATATAATCTCCTTGGGAAAAAATTGCAAACCCTCGGATTTGAAATGTTGATATTCTACACATTGTTTAAAGATTTCAGATTTAGAATTGGACGGTTCCCCATCCTTTTTTGCAATGAGAAATATGTTGCTTAAAAATTGATTTTGACAAGACTCTACCTTCCTTATGGCACCTTTTTTCAACATTTCCTGTATCTCTTCATCTATCATTACACTCTATGTTAGAATTAGAGTCTGTTTCATTAAATGGTTTTGGACAGGTGTTGTTAAAAAATTTATTTTGTAACCCTCCACCATTGAGAGTATTTTGGATGCTGGATCACTTTTTGTCAATTTAAAAAAAATGAAAGCAATTTTCCTCCTAATGGAAGGTTTTGAATTTTTTTTGGAAACAATCGTTTTACTAGTGGGCCTAAATTTGGATGTTTGTCCAGATTCTGAGACATCAGGTTTATTCTAAAAATTATATAGGATTTGTTACTTCTGTTGTAACCACCATTTCGGTTGACAATTTTATTTTTGTTGAAAAATAAAACGTGTTGTTGTGATAATGACCGCGGCCCCTATTGGGTGGTCAAGGGCTTCCTAGAGAAACTTTTTGTTTACGAATGCTTTTTCCCTTTCTCTAGTCTTGTAATTGCTCTTTCATTTTCATTTGCTTTTTTGACTTGATAGAGTCTGCAACATCTTTTGTAAAATCGTTTCCAAATAATGTATCAGATGGATTTTCTAAAAATTCCGTTTTACCTTTTAGCTTTTCAGCTGTTGAACCATTGTGAGTAACCATTGTGAGTAACCATTGTGAGTAACCATTGTGAGTAACCATTGTGAGTAACCATTGTGAGTAACCATTGTGAGTAATGTTGATAAAACAGAAAGTCTGCGTAAATATAATAGAGACACAATCGACTGACCCAGTAGTATCATTGACTGCTCCAACCTTTTGAGGATAAGGTCCAGATCCATTTCAACATCCAATTCACCCAATCTGATTTTATCAAGAAGAATTCATGCCTCTGACAATGGAGCAAGTTCGTTCCTCATTTTTTCTTGTGCATTTCCAAGACTTTTCGTCGAGGTTTGTTTCGCTCGTGTTTTTTCGCTCATTTGTAATTCATATGTTCGTCGAGTTTGCTAGTTGGTGGTAAATTTTCAGGCACAAGGCAACAATCCAATATCGTCTCTTGCAATTATTTGTCTGGAATGTATTTATTAAAATGTACCTTAATATAATTTTCCTTATCTTCTGGCAATTCTGTTGCAATTTTTGCTTTTTTAGAGCAGGCGAAACGACTAGAATCTACTGGTTCTGTTTTTTTTTTGTGGTTTCCAAGTGTATTATATCAGTCCTGGAACCGTTATTTACAGAAACAGTTGATTTTTCAGTCCCGAGTACCCTTTCATTTGCATGACATTTGTTAAATTTTCGTCGTTGTTTGCATCGGTTTCTTCGAAATCACTTGAACTCAACATGTTGAATTCAAGTGATATTTCTACAGGTTGAAATAAGAAAGTTGAAATAAGAAAATTGGCGCATGCGCTTTGAAAAGCTGTCAGGTTGGGAGAAATCAGTATGATTATGGGAGAGATTTTATGAAATAAAATGTGCGGTTTGAAACACATCTATGGAACGCCGAATGGATATTAATTAGATAAACCTAGTTTATCTCAGAAATATCGACTTTTTCTGCTGATTAACTTAATTCATAAATAAACTAGGTTTATCTAAGTAATATCCATTCGGCGTTCCATACAAATCTGCTTTTCAGTTCAAAAAAACAAAACGTCGACTAAATATACAAAAGCGTTTTTGGTGGTGTGTTTACTATTTACTCATGATTATACTGGAGTTATCGATAGGCTCAAATAAATGTTTATATTATTATATTTTAATTTTTAAAGCAACCTTCAATTATAATAGCCTTTGAAGGTTGCCTTCAAAAGCTAACTTTAAGCTGGTCTAAATATAATGGATTGTGTTGGATGTCACAAATTCAATGCCAATATCAAAGCGTATGTTTTTATCGGGTGTGTTGTCCTACTTTGAAACATTTGTTGCACTTTGAAATACCTGTCGTAATTTGAAATAAAATTCTGCACGAATGTTGTTTCAGAACCAAATTTTCAAAAAAATTTTGTTTGTCCTTAAGACCTACCATTTTCCCAAATTTTAGCTAAAAGTAACCAATAATAAATATTTTAGTTCTTATCCTCTACTGTACTGTACTCTAGGACTATCAAAAGTTTCTTAATATGATTGTTTTTTTTTTTTTTTCAATTTGCAGAGTTATGGAAAATAATTTTTATTGTATGTCAATATGATATTTGTCAATGTAAATTCCTAAGGCTTAAAAATAAATAACAGGAAACTGAGGGTTGTTTGATTTAGTAAAGAAAAGAGAACAAAATATAGAATTAAAGATTAAGACTTACATTATGATGAAATACTTGCCAGTTCATTATATGGAGTGCTTGAGAATGAGAATGTTATATTTAATGTGGGGAACCAACAAGTTGCTGAGACAATATTTCCAGATGGGTCCACGTGGCGGGTCTTGGAGTACTTTTCTGGTTATTTACAAATTTATATAACAATTATAAACAGTTAATAAAATTAATATACATTATTAATTGTATTAATTAATTATATTAATAAATAATATCATTATTAATTAATCAGATTTATTAATATTAACATACAATTAATATAAACAATTTAAATTAATATTTTTGTCTATGATATCTACACCATTATCCTTTTCCAGTTATATGATCACGATAGGTTGATTCCTTAAATCTTTCAGCATGTTTACAAAGTGTAAGAACATAAGATAGCTTGTAATTGAAGTAATAATAATGGGCAAGAGATCAGATTTTATTCGTGCTGCGTAATTATAATTTTCTAGGTCTAGTTGCATGGTTCTTGAGATTTTTTGACGAAAAAAAGAATCTCTGTCTTGATAAAAATGTCTGTCTTATAAAAAATAAATGTAGTGTCTCTAGAATACCCCGGGCACTTATATATGTATTTATATATATATAATTTAAATATACCTTTATATATATTATATAAATAAACATCAAACCTCAAACTTATATCACAGGATGTAGGCTAATAGTATAACCATACCCTAAACCTATGTTACTGGATGTAAACATAAAAAGCATATATAAAGTATATATTAAAAAAGTAGTGAGGTATTCTAGAACTTAGCTAAAAAATTCTCGTTTTCGTTGATAGTTGTAGAATTTTAGGATAAGTCGAAATACAGACCGGTGCTAATAACGGTTTATTTTATTCACTGTAAAAAAACGTGACTGGCACCCGGTATTCATAGTTTTTAAAAACTAACATCATTTAGAGCTCCTATTCAAACCCTTTATCCTGTCTCTTCCAAATTAACAGCATACATAAACAATATGAAATCATGTTATGATAAAACAGTTAAATTACCTTATTCTAACCAAAATCATATCCTGGAAAGTTTAATAGCTATAAGCAACCTATAAATATGTTCCTTCTATAATAACACAAACCTAATCCTTAAGATCTTATTGCATGTCTTTTATTAAATAAGCTTTTAATCTTTGGTTTTTTTACAAATTACATATATTGGCCATCATAATGACATGCAGGAAAACCGAAATCACTTTTTATCACTTCTAATCCTAAGCAATAAAGATGCAATATATATATATATATATTTATATAGACATGTGATTACAAGTTTAAAAAGCAAGAAGATGTATATAACTTAGATATCTTTATGTAGAAAATTTAACGTAAGGTATGTTTTATAACGTGACCGAAATTGAATGAAGACTTTTGCAAATTGGTCAATATACTGGTTCTTTCGCTACTCTGGTCTTTTAACTCCATTTTTAAAGTTCGCCATGTAAGAATTTAGACTTATTTACATTTTTTATTTATACAAAAACTTGAGTTGAATAAGCCTCAGAAAATTCACACACTACAATATTTTTTCGTTGTTTTGAGATCTGATGTTCCACATATTGCTCAGGATATTGGTTGTATTATGGTAAGTTTTCTCACTAACAGAATGATCACTATTGATTACTGTACTTAATTAAGTAAAGATTATCAATTCAATTTCGTTAAAAGTTGTTTATGGCAGAACCTAAAGAAATAATGAAAAGTTCGAGTTCTCATTTTCTAAACTTTTTAAAATCATAGAATCACAATCGGTTGCATCTTTGATTTATTCAGTTTCGAAATTTTTACTTTAAATGATTAATTTTTGGTCTCTTGGTCAATTTAGGTAGGTGTTTATTTACCTTTAATGGAAAAAAAAAAAGCCATTCGTTTTGTAGAAATATATGGTTAAGATCTCTAAAAAATTTTTTCTGGACTCTGAACACTAAGTTACGAAAAGTAAAATACTATGCAAGATTTAAGTCCCAATTGTAAAACGAAATCACTGACTGGAAAGGAAGCAAAGCAAGCAAACAAGCATGCAAGCAAACTAACCAGCAAGCAAGCATGCAAGCCAGCCAGCAAGCAAGCGAGCCAGCCAACAAGCGAGCAAAAAAACCAGCAAGCAAGCCAGCCAGCAAGCGATCAAACAAGCAAGCAAGCAAACAAACAAGCAGGCAAGCAAGCGAGCAAACAAGCAAGCGAGCAAACAAGAAAGCAAACAAGCAAGCGAGCAAACAAGCAAGCGAGCAAACAAGAAAGCAAACAAGCAGGCAAGTAAGCGAGCAGGCAAGCAAGAAAGCAAACAGGCAGGCAGGTAGGCAAGGAAGCAAGTAAGAAAGCAAACAAGCAAGCGTTTATTTTGCTTTGGACAAAGACACATTTTAATAAATAAAAATAAAATAAATTAAAAAAAAAAAAAATACATCAAAGACAAGGATAGTAAATCTTAATGAACTGTATTGAAATTTGATCCAGCGATAAAGCACTTTTTGTCCTATTACGTAGGTGATAGTTGTTAACGATTTTACTGCCTTAAAGATGAAACGATTCTAAAGTACCTAGAGGTTTGTGATTTATGAAACTTTATCATAATCTTGACAAGCAAAATTCTGATAAAGAGAGCTTGCAGTTAAAACTTGCATTTTTATCTAATTGCCAGTAAATTCCAGTATGATACTTGAATATTATCTTATAGCAACATAATCATTGTTTACCTCATTTTCCATAACAACAATCAAGATTAATTCAGATTTTCTTGCTATTGGAACAGGTGGAATATTGATAATTTAATTCAGCAGGAGTTTTTTTTTTCAGGGATATCGTTCTTTTTTCATACTATGTTCGCTTCACAGTATTTTTATCAGTAGTTATTGTTGATACTTTCTACGTTGATACGTTCTACTTTGTTTTTTAATGATTGATGATGCTTTTAGATATTATTTTACAAAATGGAATATATTTGTTTTTGTTTCGGCAAGATTCACTTCATTGAATTTGCGCTGGATTCTGTATATTCTAGAGTAGCCAGATTTACATTATCTTTTTTCAGAAATATTTTCGAAAGTTTTGGTCATAGGATTTTTACCGGTATAAGGTAACGATTTTTAGAGACCTGGTTCGTTTTTGTGTAATTTCATTTTATTTATCAGATTTTTGATATCCATTTTCTACGAATATATTTACGAAGAAATCAAAATATTTTATAAAAACTTTCTACAGCATATTATAAAAGTTCGTGAAAAACTAATTTAACCCTATTAAAAATTTTTTTTGGTGAGGGGGTGGGGTGGTCACAAAGTGTTCAAGGTGCTTTAATTTATCTTAATTTTTTTTTTTTTTTTTTTTTTGTATTTATGGTATGATCGTGGAACTTCGTTAAAACACTTCTCATCATGAGATAATATTTGGAAAAAAGCATGCATATATTTTGTAGATATTTAAAAATAGAATTTTATGATAAAAAACGGACAAGATTATGAAAGCGGATATGAAATATGATTTTGACGATGACTCGGAATCAGTTTAAAACTTACTCATGTTTCGTCATTTAATGTTGTTATGAATGAAATTTGGGTGAACAAAAAATATTTTCATATGGGAGCTAGGCCAGATGGATAAATTTATGACACCGTCATAAATACTCACAAGTCGATCACTTGCTGTTTATTGGAAGAAGTTAACGAAGATTTTAAATTCAGCATCAACTTGTCGTTACACAGTGTTCATACTGTGATTTTGTTTTTCACTCTGCTATCGGTGATCCTCATATTGAATGAACGAATCTTCCCTAATAAAATTCTGCGAAATCTTATTATTAGTGCTACAAAGTTGATCTAGCCTGTGTTGGTACCTAAATACTTTATGACGAGATTTTCTTTAAAATTGAAAAGATTTACGAGGAATAAGAGTGTTTATGTTTTATAGGCTTTTCACTTTTAAATTTGACTGTAATCGTTTTCTTCACTTTTGCTATTTTGGATATGTCTTTCATTTTTGAAGATTTGTCATAGGTTTTTCACTTTAGAAAATGTTTGATTTTTGATCTTTGCAGGTATTTTACAAGTGTTATTCACTTTTGCAATGTTGGATATGTTTTTCATTTTTGCAGATGTTATGTTGGATTTTCATTTACATCACCCTCTAAAATAACTGTATCTCGAACAGGTTCGACAGGTTCGTTTTCGAGGGACCACAATGAAAATAAGGCTTTGGCTTTTCTTGTGCTTATCCCTGCTATCAATACCTGTTTTTTTTAAAT